>LIEC01006315.1:60004-222364 GCA_001925005.1 Drosera capensis
GTCCCCACCCCCCCCCCCCCCCCCCATTGGGAATGTACACTTGTCTTAGTTGCTTGTGCTTTCACCAACTTGAAAACAAAGAATAAAAGTTAAAATTACATCTTGCAAATCACTTTCGAAAATTCATATGGTCATGAAGAATAGGAATCCTTTTTTTTACGGCTTCCATGTTTTGGTGGATTTGTGAGATCTTTTTTAGTGTTTAAAATATAAATAATTCTGATATATATATCTTTTACATATCTTATAGAAATAAATAAAATTGATATCGTTTTTTTTAATTATCAACAAAGATTTTTTTCTTCAATCTTTAGACAATAAAAAAAAGATAATCATATATGACTATCATTACAAGGAAATGGATGGTTTTTGAAGATCTATCGAGTACCCTTTTTTTTAATACAATGAAATATGGATTTTATAGCATAGGCAAAAATTGATCAAAATCAATTAGCAGTTTGATTTATATGTAATGAATATAATAACATTCAACAAGACAGTCAAATCATGAAATTCTATTCTCTCATAGAAATAGAATAAGATAAAAATTATTTTCTTTATTGATCTTTTTTTGATTTCTTTTTTTAAAAGATCTGAAAGATTTTGATTTTCTTTTTTTCTTTTCTATAGTTTTATATAGAATGTGTTCGTGATGTTGTAGTTAGCTACTATGTCTTTAACAACACGAATCAACAAATGATATATCCATTAGTGCTCAGAGACTGATAAACGCAGTAGTCTACCATGATGTGGTAATATCAAAGGAATGTTTAACACAAAGACGGAAGCATAATATGATGTGAAATGAAGTCACAAGATCTACAATGGCATGGAACCAAAGCTTTCTCCTCATATTTGTCGGTATTAATTGATATGTATTTAACATAATAACAAAATTATTTAGATTATTTTCTATTTTATTAACGGATTATAGAATTTTTAATCAAATCAACCAAATAGTAATAATACCCTGTTGGGGGTATTATGGGCAACACATAAAACTATCTTATCGACCACAAACAATATGACAGAATTGCAAATTTGCACGTATCTCTTACAAGGTGGAGTCACATGGAGGGGTTGGTAGCTTTGAAAATGTGGGCTCAAAACATAAACAATGATGAAAGGTTAACATCAAACAGAAAACAGCCCCACACCTATAAATGGGATGATCAAAATTAATCAGGCTATAATCACATTTCCTATTTTGGTAAGATTCTAGGGATTATGCAAAATACGCAGCCACTTCTAGTCAATTAGAGGTCCCTGCCGTGATGATTAATAAAGGGCATTAATTATTATGGGCACTTTAATTTGATGATGTCACCGTTGCTTGTCCACATCATTGTTGCTTGTCCACATCACTTTTGCTTCTCTTTTTATTTTTCTTTTTGGATTGTGATCAATGATCATGGTTTTTGGTATGAGTTAGCCACCTCTGATATTTAATCTGATTCATTTTGATCTGTTAACTTGAGAATTACTGTATAAAAAATTCAGGCTTAAAACAAAGTTAGTTCTTCTTCTGTGTTAGTCTTTTGCTCAGCGTCTAGTAGATTACCTATTTCATGTCTGAATGTCGTTTCTTCTAGTCGACCATATAATCGGGGCACATCCGAAAAATTCTATGGTTTATCATCAATTTTTCATTTAATCATTTTTATAGTATTGATTTAAAATCAATCATGTCGATTGATTTTATATTATAAATTTTTTTTGAAAAGATTCTATTTCATAGAATTATTGTTTCAAAATATTCACATAATTTTTCATATAAAATCAAATAATATGATTGATTTTAAATCAATCGTATATTTTCGCATTTGTAATTCTCAAAAGAAATGGATCTACATAATGTTGTTGTTGCCCCTCGTTTCCAAGGCATAGTCGGCAAGACAATTTATTAAACTTAATCAATGGTTGACTACAGTAGTGAAATATTATTATGCTGAGATCTCATCGTGAATACATCTAATTATCTAAACAATGTTTGGCAACAGGAAACCGAACAATTACCAAGACATACTCATCCGTTGAATTATTTTAGAGAATTAGACTATCATTTTGTGGCAATAATTGAAATAGTACGCCGCATAGAAAAATTGACAAATGAGCGAGTCAGCAAAGCCCAGCCCATTGAATTCCATACCTTCTCAGGCCCACTTGGCAGATGCATCTCCCTTTGTTGAGCTGGGCCACTGGTTGTGGTCCAAACAGTTGTCATCCTCTTTTTGCGCAACACTATGTTGATACCCGTATATTTCAGCGTATATGCTCTCTTCCATGACTCATATTTCAAAGATAATTGATTTATCATTTGATGAAAAGTTTAAATTTTAGAATTCATAGTAAAATTTACTTTGACGATAAAAGTATTTACCCCCTCGGTCACTGAAACCGCACGCATTTTAGAATTATTATAGAATGATTAAATATAATGTTTTGTAAAAATATCGTGAAACAATATTAATAGATAAAATTATGAGCTTTAATCCTGTATCGAAAAAATAATTTTCTCTCGTCATTAAAAAATAATAACCCAACGTCTCAAAATATATATCATTTTTGTTTTGTTTTATTTTTTCTTACGGAGGGACTATACTCGATTGACCCTTGAGCACTAGAAGGGATAAGGTTATATTTTCATCTCAGATCAGAAGTATTCCATTTTTTAAAATGACTTGTCAAATATAAATCGGATAAAAGCAACACCAATATTGTCAAAAAAGAAAATATTCAACTTTTAATTTTATTTTATTTTTAATTTTATCTTTTTTGTTTTTTCCAAATCAATAAGATTTTAATTATTGATATTATTAAAAAACAAATTCTGTTGTTGTTTTCTTAAACCAAATATAAATTGACATTATGAGATATTAATGGAAGACTTCTTAAAAAAGAAAGAAGAAAAAAGGATGTTGCAAATTGACTTTTATCAAGCATTTAAAAAGTTCTTGACCTTTTTGTTTTAAAATATATGAGGTAGCATCATGTGCTCCTGTCAATATTCCGTTTGTCCCATAAAAATATAATATTATTTTTATTTATTTTAAAATAAATATAAATTTTTTAAAGAATTTTTTTAATGTAAAAAATATCAAATTATTACAGTATATCTTTACTAATTACTCTATCAATTACTACACAAAATCCACTCACTAAAAAATAACTCTTTCTTTATTAAATTGAATAAAAAATTAACACACATATAAAATTCTGTGTTGTATCGATTGTAGTATTTAATTTGGGATGGATGTAATATTATCTTGAGGAAATGTAAACGCAAGGTTTTACTATTCTCTTTGAATTTGCATACGCAATTTCTACAATTATACTCTCTCAACTACTTTCTCATAATAGTATATATGTACATGCATGAAACTATGAATCACAAAGTGTTTTCCTTTTTCTTTTTCTTTTTTTGGATGTAAAATCACAAGGTGGTTAATGCAGTCAAAGAAATATTCTCGTTGTGCTACAATACATTTCTAACCTCGGTGTATGGTTTAAATACACAAGTAGTAAATAGGTTGAGGAATCATTTTTATGAAAAATATAAATTAATATATAAGGGAGATATAGACCGAACTTGTTATCTCATATCACGATTAGTTCTGATATCATATTGTGGAATCAATTCTTTTAAAAATTCGCACCAATGATACTAGAGTCATATATATAGCTAACAAATCAAAACAATATATCATCGATAAAAGTTTCATTCATGCGTATATCTGGCTCATATGAAGTCTGAGCCTGCTTATAACACTTGGAATTTGCACTATTCCAATCCGAACCAATCTAAAAGAATCACAATCGGGACGAAATCGGTAAAAATACTACTACCTAATTACAAAACACTGATATAAAGTCGAGCAGCCTATTCTGCTGCTCCAAAACAACTCCTCCTATGACCGCAATCGTCACAACGTTCTACAAGACAAACAAATACTGTTGCACACTTCCAAGTTTTCTAGGCACATATCTGCTTCTTCTTATAATCTTATTTGGCTAGCGAAATATCAACGAGCGAGAAAAAAACCAAGCTCTCAACATTTAGGAAGGTCGCTGGGCGGAGGTATAAGCGACTGCTCCGGGCCTTTCCCGTTATCCACCAGGAATGCCATCTTTAGTCCCCATGTTGTGTGTATTTCCAAATGACAGTGCATGAACCAAACTCCTGTCCAAGATTTCAAACACCATGATCAGAAACTGATTAGCCAAAAAAGATTACAACAAAAGCAAGAATTTTTCACTCATAAAAAAAATGTATCACAATATAATTTCCTTTCTTATAATTCTAGGAAAGGGTTAAATCTAGAACAAAAATAACTAATTGTAGAATAAATTTTTAATTTTAGTAAAAAAATAATATTTCCTCCAAAAACATAACCATTATAGAATTAGTTTTTTCCATGATTTTATTCATTATCCATTATAAGTAATTGATAAGCCATATGTATACTACGATAGATTAAATATTTACCCAGTTACATGAAATCGACTATTATGGATATGACACGACGTCTCATCACATTTCTAAATCGATCTAAGACCCTAATCATATTTACTCTATGTTTCATCATTCCCCACCGAAGCCCTAAACCCGCCAAGAAATAAAATTCACTTTCAAACCAGCAATTTCGCAGAAAACAACCATAAACATTACCTGGATTATCTGCTCTGAACCGGATTGCGGTCCACCCACCGGACGGAACCCCAACAGTGTTCCTCTCAACCGGGTCGACCAAATTGAACCGGACCGGGTCCGTCACCGGATTGAAATTCCCAATCCCTCTTCCCACGACGAAGAAATTGAAGCCATGTAGATGAATCGGGTGATTCTCAGCCGCGATCATCCCAGTATCCTGCAAAACGATCTCCACCGTCTGATTATACCCCACCCTGTACACCCTCGTCGCCGCCGTGGTCGCCGGTCCGATCCCGGTCACATTCCGGCCAGTGAAGTCCCATGTGGCCGGCGGCCGGCCAGGGAAGTCGGCGGTGAAGACGCCGGAGACGTTATGATAATGAGCCTGTAAAAGCGCGGTGGCGGGCATAACAAATGTTACGTTGTTTATGTCGGCCACGACACGGGACCCACCGGGACAGGTGGGGCAAGGATTGACTCCAAGCCCTACAGTAAATAATAATGAGTGGTGGATCCGCGTGGGGACCACAGCGGGGTAGGTGGGGGAGTTGAGGTGGCGGAGGGAGGAGGTGAATGATGTGGCGAGTGGGGTCGCGTTGAGGGGTGGCGGGGAGGTTAGGAAGAGGGGGGAGGTAGCGGGGGCGTCGGTGTAGTGGAGGGTGGCGGTGGCGGTTAGGTTGTCGACGATGATCGGGGAGTCCATGAAGGGGGAGACGGCCATGAGGTATTTGCCGGAGGGTTTGGTGGCCGAGAGGATGGCGGTGGTGGTTTGCCCTGGGGCAATGAGGAGGGTGGAGGCGTTGAAGGGCTTGACGTAGGCGGCGTCGGTTTCCACGACCGTGAGGTGGTGGCCGGCGATCTTGAAGAAGAGTTCCTCGTTAAGGGCCGCGTTGACGATCCTTAATAGATAGTTCTTGCCCGGTATTACCTTGAAGTTAAATCCTTCTGCACGTGATAAGCATATAATGTCAGATGTTAATGAGTTGGTTATATACAATACAGATTGATCTATGTTAATTTATCACAGTGCTGTATGTGATCAGGCGTGATAATTGCCTTATACACCATCGAGACTGGTTTATAGACTAGCATGCAAAACTGACAACTCTTATGAATGTGCTTGATGTTTAGCTCAAAACACCATCAAAGCTAGATGCATCAATGTTCAGTTCTTCAGTTCATTACCAGGTGGATAGTGATATGGATGCAGGGAACTGAATCTGAGTTAGGAGCTCGTCATGTATGGATCATTAGATTAGATCTTTTTCTAACATCTGCATTCTATACTCCTTCACCACAGTTTTAAATAATTTTACAGGACTGATACTTTATGAACATGCATTACCAGAATGAAAATTATGTGCATGTTTGGCTCAAAACGCCATTACGGAAGCTTACTTGCATTTAGAGGAAGATCATGTATACAGGAGGGATAAGCCTGTAATTATCACTATTAATTCGTGATAGATTAAGATGAAATCTTAGTAGTCAGTAGAATTGTATGTTCAGTTGTCTAATCTGTTACTATCTTTAACTACTGCTTATACTGTTTCTTTCCTAATAACTCTTGCCTGCTGTGAAAGCAATCTGTGCTTTATGTTTTTATCATTCCAGCTGCAGTTTGACTTAAAATGGTAAAAAGCTGAATGGTGAAACCTAACACAATATGCTCTAATGGGGTGTGGTAAGTGAGTGGAGCGATTTCATGGAAATGAGATTGTTGTTATGCACCAAAAGAAAAAGTAGGGGAATTGAATGTTACTTTGCGTAGGACAATTAGCGGTGGGTCCCGGGTAACCGTTGATAGTATGAGCGTCGGAGACGTTAGGCGCTCCACCGGATTTCATCGCTTGGTTGATCACGGCTTCGACGTCGGACTTCCACCATTCTCCTGTATTTGTTTCAGGCTTTGTCAGTGAAAAACCGAATTGCTAGTGCATGAATGGATATACATACGTCAAATGCGATCTTTGTTACCAGATTGTAACAGAAGTTTTAGGAGGAGAGATAAGGAGGATGAACTGTGATATCAAGATATCATTTCATTACCTAAGACGACCACGACCTCTCTGTCTGGTTTCGGGAAGGGATAGGGAACACTATACTTCGGTAAGATAACAATGACACCATGTACTGTTGCCCTAAGCCAGAGGATGTGCGCATGCCAAAAAAGGGTTCCTCTTTGTCCCGTGACGGTGAAGTTGTAGACATAGCTTTGACCGGGCTGTATGGGACACTGAGTAATGTAAGCTGGTCCGTCCGACCAACCTGTTCGTAGTTGTCGTATACCATGCCTGTCATAGAAACATATGTTATCAGGAAACTTTCATATGATTGAAATTTTGTCAATGCAGAAATCTTTGTTGGTCACTCAGGCAACAGGATAGTATCAATCCACAGTTGCTGAAATATTGCAGGTAAAAGTAGCCAAGCGGCGTGAGATTGAGCGAGTGAAAGGAGGACGAACCAGTGAATGGAGATATTGTATTTTACATGGTTGACAACCTTCACGAGCACCGTGTCGTCTTCCCTAGCAATCAGCCTTGGTCCAGGGAAGTTCCCGTTCACGGTCACTATTGGTTTCGTGGAGCACAGTCTGGTAGTTTTTTTCATCACCACCTGCAAGTTATTTTGTTTAGTCTCATATAATGCTTTGCTTGATCCTTATTCCTACATCTCATGCAGATTTCAAATATGCAATGACTACTGGAAACAATCTCTACTTACATTGAATTTGTAATTCCGAACTCTGCACTCAACCAGCACCATCGGCAACACCAGCAAGAGCACCGCCGTCAAAACTTGTAACCGTGCCATCTCAGCTTGCTCCCTCTCCGTCTCTTGTGTTCTCACAGGTATCGCCTTCTGTGGACCGATGAGGCACGACTGAGGCTTATAAAGCGAAAGTGCAGAGGCTGTTTGCCAGTATTTGATACAATGTCATTGTTTATGGTTAGGTAGATTGAAAATGATCCCTAAATGGTGGTGATTAAGGAGATGTTTCCTTGCGATTTACAACACTTGCCGATATTTCGATCAAACTCGAACAGATACAAACCCGTTTTTTCTCCGGAGTTACGCAACTCGGTGCTGAATGTCCATCACTGTCTAATAAGTCAGAGATTGGTCTTGTTGATCTACCACACTGAGCTGTTATTGGGTAAAGTACAACAGCATCCCTATCTAACATTAACAAAGTGATCACCAAATCAACCATAAGACGGGCTTTCACATTAACAATATCTAGTCAGCATCGTTTAGCGATGTTAGAAAGTATATGACCTTACCTGATCAAGGTGCGATTTGTACAGCTCACCTTTTATGTCAAGCTATCGTCCAGTAATGGATTGTTATCTGTTTGTCTTTAGCCATGCCAATACTTCCGTCATTGTTTTTTTACGTTCATTTTTTTTATTTTAAATTTAAAACAGAACTCATTTCCTTACAAAACGAGTTCACCAGTACATGAAAAAATCACTCTTTGAGGAGACGATTTCTATTTTACATAAATCGCCTCCTGAGAAACAAAGTTTTGCTTACGTGAAGAAGAAATCACAAAAATTGGTTAGAATTCGTTTCTAAAAAAACAATTTCTTCAGTAAAATAAAACTCGTTTTTTGGAAAAACGATTTCTTCTTCAACGTATGAGAAAAAGATGGACATTGTATAAGTACTCCCCAATACTTCTCTTATAAAAACATGTGATGATCAGAAGAATTGATCAGTAGTAACTTCATCTTTGTATTTACTAGCAATAGTATTTGGACTGGTGTTAGAGGATTTGGATTGGGGTTAGCAGAACTCTAATAAATTTTGGTCTCTTAACTGATGTCATTAATAAACACATTCTTTTCTTTTTTAAAATAAGGCTAAAACATACTTAAAAAGTTGGATCAGGCATTAAGATTATCTATTATGTTCTCGGTGTTCATGTTACCTTGGAAAGGTAATTTTCGATCAACCAATATTGTTTCTTCGAAGATAAAAGGTATAAAAGATGAGCTTTATCACGTGGTCGATTTGTGACTGAAAATGGAATGAGTTAAATTATTCTGAGGTAAATATTGCATGCAGTGAGGGATCTGGAAGACCGGAGGTGACTTATTATCAGAATTTACCAATTTTGTTAGGGAAATATTCTTATTCTAAATGCTAAACTAGTGAGTTCTTATTTGCAAGGAAAAACTCAGTAGTGGAAGGAATCCACTAAATCCATTTTGATTTAATTAATTGCATATTTGATTGATATGAGATGTTAATAATCTTCTATACGTGACTTCTATTTACGATCAATAATAGAGACTACCTATATCAAAAATAGATATGACTACATAACTAGATATACGCCTCTGATTGAGTGGCATTGTGGCATCTAGCTATGATTCTTCAACAACACATCGTTCTCTAAAGTCGATCTCGACAGAGTCTATCATTGTTATTTTCTCATCTGTTTGACGCTCGCTCCATTTATCATCTCATCACGTTAGGCTCAAGTGTCGAGTCAAATGTGACAGTGTCTACCAGATGCATACGGACTCTTATCGACTTAGTCGGGATCGTTCTGTCTTGAACGGTCATCTCAAACCCTGCAGTCCATTGTGTCGGATCAAACTTAGGTCTGTTATCGAACTGGAAAGTTGATTATTCTTAGTGGGATCCCTTTCAGTATCTTAATCAAGCAACTGCTTCAACTCAACCACCAGACTCCTGCCAAACTGGGAGACTTTTCCAGCAAAAAGCTTGAGGTGGTTTAGTTGCTGAACCAATTTTATCAACTGAATCAGATGCTTAGAGGCATAACATGGAAGTTGTTGATGTTCAATTTGGTGACAGTAATGTCGCACCAAGTTCGACTTTATCTTAGTTTTATTTAAGGCTAAATCTCTTTTGACCGTTGTTGATTAACAAAGGATCACAGCAACCAGATCCTCGAACGAGATCTCAGAAGTATTACACAACTGCAAAAAATCTCAGAACATATCAGCATCAATATCCGGCAGCAACATCAGCAATAGAACTCCATTTGTCATATCCGCACCACATGCACCAGTAGCTCCTAATTCACCCATCACAAATTTGTGAGCTCAGTTTGGAATTTTGACAGAGTGGAAACTTCAATAGAACTGTCATAAAACAGTCATGATATTGAAATCTCTACTTGGAATCTTGTCTTCTTATTCGTCTACCACTTAATATGTGGTGTTCCTGCACTATAGAGTTTCTACTCTGTAGCCATGGGGGCATATACCTTAATGAGGCAACAACTGAACTCTATTTCTCCATAACCATTTTCCTCATCATCACTTTCTTTGCCGGAGCACCACCAACCTCAAATTTCATTAAGTTGATTTTTGAGCTAGAACTGTCAACAAAGACATCAATTTACAGAAGATGAATACATCATCCTTGTGTAAATCATCAGTTTATACATACTTTCACTATGCTATGTATTCTTATATTTTTCGAGAAGAATGATCGGCCTTATAGGAGATCATAAGGATTGATGAGGGTACCTATGATACTTCGGCGTAATTATACACATATGAGATGGCATGTAAAGTACTCCAATGGGAAGGAGTATTTAGTCCAAAGTTGTCCAATTTTATGACATGGTGTTTAAAGTAACTCTAATACTAAAACACACACACACATGATCCTTAGGATTGGTGATTCCCTGAGTCACCTAAAGAGCAAAGAATAAATACTATTTGTGTTAGTAATTTTATGAATCCAATTTTGAACAACATACAAATAAATAATGAAAATATGTGATTAATTTAAAATTAGTCAACGTGACTTATTTTAAATCAACCATACAAATCTCAATATATAATAGTTCGTTCAATAATATCACTATCACACCACATAATGTATACAATTCAAGTTCAAATTTTTTTAAAGATGCACGAGACTAGTAGTTGGGACCAATAAAAACGAGAATATACTATATTATATCATGAATTGGGTGAGATAACTAAATCATCATAATTATATTTATTTTTATCATAATTTTATAGAAATTTCATATAATTAAAGAATGATAGGAATATCACATGAAATAACATATAATATGAGGTTATATATCTAGAATTTCCACATATAAGAAAACAAACTTTAAATTTTGCACTTTACCTACACAAGGGCAAAGAGTCTCATATCAAAAATCATCAAGCAAAATGCCTTCAACAACTATTCATTTCTCCCATTCCTCACCCCAAACCCTCTTCATTCCCTGTCGCTTATTTTTTTCATTTTCCCCCAAATTTTCAGAGCTTGTGGACATTTTTGGTTGTTGCCCACTTCATCAAATATCTAGAAAACACAATTTTCAGGTACATATACAACATTTTATGCACAGTAGCTTACATATAATGTGACCCTTCTGCATCTACAGTATGCGACTAGATTTTAACGTTGCAAGAACTTGAGCGTTGTAGTTCTTGTCCAAATGGGTCGAGAATCTTGGTAGAAATTCAAGGGTTTGTGCTAGATTTTTGGGTGATTGTCAGAATCGCCACTGGATTCTAGGGTTTCGATTTTCTCTATGGGTTCTTTGGCAACTTGATCGATTGAAGGTGACTTGTTGTTGTTGTTGTCGTTGCAAATTTGGTTTGTGAATGTGGTTGTTGAACATCGATTCTAATGCATTTGATATCAGATTGCTGCCACAAATACGTGATGGTTTTGTGAAGTGTGGTGAGAACTGTGAAGTGGGTTTGTTGAGAATTTGAGGTTTGAGGAGTATTAGGAAATGGGTTTCTTGCGTTGAATCTGTTTGAAGCCTTGAATCTTCTTGTTGATTGCAAATGGATTTCGTGTGTCTGAATCTGTTCGTAACCTTGCATCTTGTTGTAGATTTTGTGGTGATGAGAACCTGAGGTTTGATGAGTGATTGTGGACGCGTTCTGCTTCATTCTTGTTTAAAACCGAGGCATTTTGTCCATTTTTGGATGATGAGAACTTGAGGTTTGATGCGAGAGAGTGATATAGTTCGTGTGTTCAAGTATGTGATTTCGCCATTCTTGTGGCAAACTGTGTGTTCTGTAGACTTATGAGAACGTGAAGATTGATATATGATTGGGAATGGGTTTCTTGTACTCGGGTCTGAGTTCTCTTTATTCTTGTTTGTAGCAGTATCTTATTGATTACGTTCTCGAGGTTAAGGGGTGACTAGGGGATGGGTTCTACTTCATCAAATCTTAGACGATAATTTGGATTTCGAGGAGTAAATGGGATTGTTGGTTTCCTGTAGTTTTCCCTAATCTTTTGTGGAATTCCATGCATCTTCTTCGCTGTTCTATTCTAGTTTATTGTGTCTTTTCAATTAGGAGAATCAAATATTATCCATATGGTGTAAGGGTAAAAGTTAATTGGAGTTTGGTGCATGTGGTACACCGTTGCTTCGAAGAAAATGAGCAAATCCAAAGGTTTGTAGATTTTGTTACAATCCAAGAGATGAACCCCGAATCTCTAGGCTTTAGTTTTCTTGACGTTGTTTCTAGGAGGGAAAGATCTGAGTGTTGTGTTGCTGAAAGACGATGGATATACATAAGCTGTTTGAGTGTACTTGATTGATACCACAGACCGAAAAACAACCTTTCTTGGAGCCATACACCAGATTGAAATGCTTCTGGCGATGGCTGCGTAGTTTTGAATATAATTGTAGTATTTGTGTTCTATCTGTGTTGTTTGTTGATAATCAGATTTGTTTTGCTTAGTCATCTTGCTTTCAGAGATGACCCTGTTTGTGCTGCAGACATCATGAAAGATTGACCTTGTTTGTGCTGCATTGTTTATATTTCCTAGAATCTCAGTTGACATGATATTGTATGGCCGTTACAACATATTGACGACATCCCATATTCTACAGTCTACCTAAATACTTCTTCATGTTAATCTTTTGAGCTTACATTGCTTTAGCAGAGCTCGCTTCATTTCTACAGTGTTTATCATATTGGATTATTGCTTACAGATATCCTATATACCTATGCAAGTTTAGTTATGTTGTGAGTTTGAAGCATACTGCACGTGCAGCTGACTTTGAGGTTCTAATTACAGGAGAAGTTCGAGCGATCAACTCTGTAAGCCGTGCCTTCATTTGCTGCTGCTGTCACAGAGGTGCAATGCTTCCCCAGTTTTGAGATTATCACTGTTGAAAGCCAGTCCACATTGCCTAGTAAATTTTCTGAAATTCGTCACGCCCTGTTTTCTCAGTGGACATGGCGAAGAAAGAGAAGGCGCAAGATCGTGCTGGTCGCAGAATGATAGTTGTTCCAGTAAGCCAAAGGTATCAAGCTGTTGTCCCGACATGGAATTGGCCAGTGGCAAAGGGCCTTGATGCTGCCACTTCAAAGACAGAGACAAAGGGCATTGATCATGATAATGCTGCATTGAAGCCAGATACTAATAGCCTTGATCTTGATACTGCTGCTTCTTCTTCATCTGCAAGCTTTTCCGAGGATACAACGCAATGGCTGGGCACAAAAACATGGCCTCTGGAAGGGAAGAAGATAGGCGAGGGCGGTGATGAAGCTGGACGTGTGAAACTTGATGCCTGCGGCTGCCGTGCTCCTGGTTCGGTGGACTGTAGAAGATTGCACATTCAAGAAGAAAGGGAGAAGCTGCGGACTGAACTGGGTCCTGCTTTCGATAGCTGGAACTTTGAGAAGATGGGCGAGGCTGTAGCGGCTGGATGGACTGAAGAGCAGCAAAGGAGGTTCGAGAACATAGTGAAGAGAAACCCGCCCTCGCAAAACAAGAGCTTTCTCGAGCCTGCCATGGCAGCTTTCTCCAAGACCAGGGATGAAGTCGTGAGCTACTATTTCAATGTGTATCTACCGAGGAAGTTCTGCGCAGGAGAGGTTCAGGACAGTGATGGCGAGGATACCAAGAGGAAGTCCACGAGAAGCAAGGCCAAGAGTTTCTTACTTGGTAGTCGCTGACCCATTGCCGCTTTCTGTGACCAATGCAGCTAGCGTGCTAAGTACTCGAGCTTGGTTTTGATGATTCGATTCAGTTCAGTCGTCTGATTTCTTTACAGATCTCCTGGTTTTCCTCTTATTGCTGCTAACAAATGACAGATAGATTTCGCTGTTTCCCTGGATCACATTTCGACTACTCTACAGGTATTCATAGCCATACACCAATACTTGAAATTGTTGATGCGAGCATCTGTAGCTAGTGATGCTACAAATTTTGTTAGTCATACATTTCGGATAGTTCAGTTCTAGACTGCTCGAAAATGTTATTCATCATCTCTGTTTTCGCGGTTTTTCGCTTTCTTGCATATGATACTCAACGGACGGTAATGTTGGTCAATATTGCAGTAAAATCGGATGAGAGTTCTTCCTTTTCTGTTGTTTTGGCCCCCAGCGGTCTTGTCAAGGCCATTTTGATTTGTGAATGCTGACCTCTGTCCTGATTATTTAGTCCAAGTTTTTTTACGATCATCTTGATGATCATAATTAAATTCCTAACCAGTGAAACGACAATATTGTTGTGACATTGTATGTTAAAGCTGATTATTGGCTGCTTTCTGAGGCACTGAAGTATAATTCAGACACTAGGAACGTATGTTAGGCTCGGATTGAAACGTGATACTAGTATGAACTTCTCTTTTATGTGTGGTATGATACATGGGAACAATCGTCCCAATGTATGAACTGGGATTAGCAAAACCGTAAAACTACTATCACGATTGGTCATATTACCGGGCTTATAAGCAACTCGATTCGACTGACTCAGGAGCGGATTCTTATCACTTGAGCAAATGACTACTGAGTCAATGAGCTTTTATGGTTACTGACATTTTCGAAACTTACACTCCAATTCCTACATCTACTACAAAATCAATTTTCTTTTCATTCCTATTTTCCCTTCTCTGTTTTATCCCCCTCTCTTTTCCTGGTTAAAAAACTTGTTTCTTGATATTTTATTTTTATTTTGAAAATATAGGGTCCCAATCTGTTGCTCCTTTTGATGTGCTTTCGAGAATTACTTTGGACTTTGGTGGCAATTATGTCGGACTTTGTCTTCCATTGATGCGATGAAATGATCTGTCTCATTATCACATTACATTGGGTGTGCGTGAACGAAATTCTTTTCAGAGAGTACTTTTTGTCTTTTTACTTTTCCTCTTTATTGAAGTGTATGTTTCAATGCAAAAGTTCAGATTTTCACATGTGACTCGTGACATGTTCAATCTTCCATATCCTCTCGATGATGGGAAAATGTATGAAAATCTTGGACATGCTGGGTTTATTGTCAAGGCTACGTGCTTGACACCGATGTTGAATGATCATATAAGGAATGTAACGTTCTATTTTCCGATAGAATTTGTTTGTGTCGAGATCAAAACCAGGAAGAGAGTTTGAGACCGAGAAACAATGACCGAACTGATACAAAAGACTGGTAAAAAGAAAAGCGTTGCAATGATTATCATGGTGGTACAAGGAAACATAGTCTCCGACTCTTTGATGAATTCTGAAAGATTGAAATATCATTCATTGATCCATATGCTATGATCAGGGAATGATGTTTCATTGAACAAAGAGTCTAATTATTGAACTTCTTCACCTTGATCTGAGCAAAAGAAAGAGCACATTAGGATAACCAATCCCACCTTCCAATTCCAATACACCAAACGAAGCAAATAACAGATGACAAAAGAACACCATAGAAAAATACATTAATACAACTTCAGGATAGTCCGAGCCATGGAATTCGACCTGTTGAATCGACTCTTCTCAACGTTATTCCTCTTGTACGCCTTCAATGGCGGCAAGTTCAACCTCAAGACGCCTGTCTCGAGGTGGTTGTGCGAGTATCTAGCGCAGCAGTTCCTGTCCAAGACGCTTTGCTCGCGATCCAAATAAGAATGACCAATCGACGCCTTCCCACGATCCAATGCACACCGCGTCGCCTCTCTGAACGAGGTTCTACCACCATCATACGATGCTCTGCCTGGTTCAACTCCTGTTATATCTCTGTATGATGATCTCCTGCCTCCAGCATCAAACGACGCACAACCAGGATCAAGCAAAAACCCTGCAGTCGATTCCCTGAACGAAGCTGTTCTACCGCCATCAAAGGATGAGCGGCCAGGATCAATGGGAAACGGTGCACCCTCCCTAAACGATACTCTACCACGATCAAGCGACACACGGCCAGGATCAACCGGAACCGCTGCTGCCGCCTCCATGAATGAGGCTGTTCTACCACCATCAAAAGAAGGACGACCAGAATCAATAGGAAACCTTGCTGCTTCCCTAAAAGATAATCTACCACGATCAAACGAAGAACGACCAGGGTCAATGGAAAACCGCGATGATTCCTTGAAAGACGGTCTACCACTATCGACAGAAGTTCGTCCAAGATCAATCGAAAACCTAGAATCCGTATCACAGGACTTCCTGCCGAAAAGTTCAGCCCAAAACCTCCCACCATCGACAGAAGCCCGAGCAAGATCAATGGAGCACCTAGTGTCAGTATCCGTCGACCTCCTAGCACCAAACCAGTACTCGCCAGCCTCCGACTGAGTATCCCTCAGCCGCCTTCCTTTTAACCCCATTCCCGCCAAATCCTTGCCCCCGACAGCCCCAAATGCTCCACTGGTTTTCTTACTCTGCTGCTTTCGCTTCCACTTCTGCAGCTTCCTACTGAAAACTGAAGCCGCTATCCAGAAACTACCCGCAATCTCCTTGAAGTCCCTCCTCCCGGACTTCTTGCTCTTCGACAACGACGGTGCTTCCCGGTCGATGAACTCCTTCATCGTCGTCTTCTTCATCATCGTCGTCGCCTCCGAATACCTGTACCCATTCACATTACCAGCACCAATCACAAATTCATCCTCAAAATCTTTGATCCCATTACCATATACCCTAACCCCTTCACCTTGTACCCCAACTGTAACCCCATAACCCCCAACCCCATCAACTTGTACCCCAGTTTTACCCCCATAGACCCTAAACCCATCACCCCTTTCGCCAATTTCACCTCCATAAACCCTAATTCCATCACCTTTTACCCCATTTTCAATGCCAGAAGTCCCAATTTCACCACTAGAAACCCTAACCTTATCACATCTAGTCCCAATTCTGTCACCAAAAACCCTAATGTCATCACCAGACACCCTGATCTCACAACTCGAAACCCCAATTCTATCACCAGAAACCCTATTCTCACCACTCGAAACCCCAATTCCATCACCAGAAACCCGAATGTCACCACCAGAACACTTGATCTCCTCATCTAAAACTCTACCCTCATCACCATTAACCCCAACTTCACCACCAGAAAACTTGATTTCCTCATCTAAACCCCTAATTTCCCCATCAACAACACCACTTCCACTCTCATCACAAATCCCTATCCCATTCTCAACTCCGACCCCAAAATCCCTCCCGTCAACCTCACAATACTGACTCCTCCTCCTCGCCGCCTCATCGCGACGCTCGTCCTCCAAACTAAACAGCTCCCACAGCGACTTCCCACCCCTGACATCACACGAGTTCCTTCTCGGCTCAAACCCGACATCTCTATCCCATTTCTTCCCCGAGAAAGTATTACACCGCCTCAGCTGTTTGAAAATGGAGTTGCGTTGTTTCGCTTCGGGCTTGTTGGATGTGTGGTGTTGTTTGAGGAGGGAGAGGCGTTCGGCTAAGCACGGGGCGCAGAGGCCCGTGGAGGGATTTTGAGTCGGGTGGAGTGGGCAGGTGAAGGAGGATGGTGGCCGGAGCTGTGGTGGCGGCGGTGGGTTGAGGTTCATTGTAAGGAGTGGGGCATTGGTGGTGGTGGAAGAAAAGGGCAGAGAGCGGGGGAGGGAGAGGACAGTTGGAAGTGGAGAGACGGATTGGTGAGCAACGGTTCTTTTTTGAGGACCAATATCTCCATTTTTTTTAATTTATTTTCTACAGAGCATGTTTTTTTGTATTTTGAGAATTGTATGTTTCTGCTCCTTTGGGTCCAATAAAAATTATTCCGTATTATTTTTTTATTTAAATTATAATATTATAATATTATTTAATATAGATTTCGATAAGTTTTATTTTTATTTCAAAGATATAAAAAATTATAATATTAATTCAAAATTATAATATATAACTTAAATTATCATTAATATTTCATAATAATTATATATAAACGATGTTTGATCGATTCTTAACATGAATAATTTTATTGTAAACATATAATAACATTAATAACTTTTTGTTAAATTAAATTTTATAATCTTAAGATTTAATTTCAACCGTTCAATCTATAATCAAAATATAATAGATTATTTAGATAAACATTCTTTTATAATAATGAAAAATAAATTATTTGATTATTCTTTAAAAAATTAATTACATAAATATTCTGATATATTATCTGATGATTTGTCATCAGACATCTTATTATAATTATATATATAATTGATTATAAATTTTTTTTATATTTTTTAAAATAAAATTAAATGGTACTTTTCATATTTTTATAACCAGAATGATTATTATTTTATGATGAAATAAATTTGAAATTATGGACTAAAATCCAAGAATAAAATGCAAAATACTTTAAAATCATTATTTAAACTCATTTTTATCCCTTCTTTTTTGGGTTTTCTTTTTCTTTTTTGCTTTATGTTGCGGCCAAATGGTTGCTCCTTTTGAGGTGCTTTAATGAGGAGGGAGCAATTTTGCTTTGGATTCTTTGCCGGGCCTTGTTGTTTGTCCTCCATTGATGTGCGATTGTGGGCCATCCAAAAAATCCACGAGCGTGCATTTCGCACAATCTGGTCGAGTTTTCTCTCGCTATATCTTTGTCTTATTTGGCAGGAAAAAACTTACCAGAACAATAATTCACCGAAACCCCATGTTGCCGATCGATTACAACGATGGAGTAATCATGGATAAGGAAGCAGCTAGGGATACGAAAGTCCTGACAAGCATGCTGCCTCATGATGATGAAAGAATTTATTCCTTCCCTATCAGAATGCTAAAATATATTTTTTAAAAATTATTTCAATATATTTGTAATTTTTTAATCAAAATTTTAATTTTAAAAAATTAAATCAATATTGTTTTGTTATAATACGTCTATTATATTCTATCACACCAATTTCACCATCTAAAAAATAAATATTCCATCTATTTCGAATTATTTATAATAATTTGAAAAACACACCAATCGAGATGAATTTTGATTCGCGTTCATTTTTAAAAAAACTATCGTGAAATTTTAATGATAATTTAAATCATATATTTCAATTTAATATTAATAAAATAATTTTTTTATATCATTAAAATAACAAACGAGATTTCTCAATTGTGAGGATTAAGATGTTCATATTAACATGAAAGGAGTATTCTTGTTTTTTTACCAAAATTTATGTTATCGGATCAAAACGGAGAGAGCACTTAAACTGAGCAAACACACTCTTTCTCTTGTTCCTCGATCCAATGGATAGAGCGAAGCAGATGCTCGAGCCTACCGGTTCGGACACCGAAATCGTGAACCAGATCTTGGTCCTCCCTCACCGAGCCAACATCGAGCCGAGTTTCTACGAGGACTTCGCTCTCCGAGGCATCCGAGTCGACCGGGTCGAAGCGGGCCTCGTCGCGTGCTCCTTAAAGGTTCCCGCGCGCCTAACCGTGAGTGCCGTCAATTAGGCGATTACCATGTGTGCTTTAAAGAATAGAAAAACTGATCGAATTTAGGGTTTAGAGAAAGTGATGGGGAGACATGAAAAAAAAAAGGAGCTTATTGAATTTAGATAGATTTGATTGGTTGCAGCATGAACATGAGTCTCCTAAACACTAATTAGTTTTCACGAAGATGGATGCTAGAGTCCCAAGATATAATATTTATGAATAAAAGCATTAACCTAACGCACGTTTGAATTTTCCGGTTTTGTTGAGGGTTAGTTTGTGCAAGTTTGATCTACTAACTGGTTGAGTATAAAACCATGTGGATGGGTTTCAACTTGTTATTTCGTTTTTCAGGATAGTACTGGCAATCTGTCTCCAGGTGCGATCGTGAACCTAGTTGATGAAGTTGGTAGCGCCTTGATTTACAAACCGGGACTTCCTATGAACGTTTCGGTCAATATGTCCGTCTCCTTTGTCTCGTCGGCTACGGTGAATGTAAGTATATACTAATAGCTGTTACTCTTTCTTCCCGTGCTTCAGTGCATTGGATCTCATCGTAAATGATGTAAGATCTAAAGCGTCATTCATCGATGAATTTTATCGAAGGCAACGACCCTTTATTCCGTTTACATCGAATACTAAAAGCGCAAAGTGCCATCTTTTTTGCATCTTTATTGGGTTGGAGACTTGTAGTACTCTGACTCTGCTCATGTTATGAGGAGATATATTCTCTGATTCCTTTGCCACTTGCCTGTAAAGGCGAAAACCGTACGAAATTGTAATCATTTTGTGACCAGCACTGTAATTTTCTTGAAATCGACGAGGTTACGAGAATCTAATGTGAATCGAACCCTATTTCTCAGTTGGTTTGGTGATAGTGAGACAGTGGATATTGTTTTTCGATTGACTAGGTCGAAAGCGCTTACTAACAATAGATGATATTTGGCAGGATGAGTTGGGGGTGACGTCCAGGCTCTTGGGACGTAACGGGAACCTTGTTACGGCTGTTGTCGTCATTAAAAAGAAAGGAACTGAAGAAATTGTGGCTGAAGGACGACACACAATATTTTGCAAACATGCAAGCAAAATTTAATCCTATAATTGTGTGGTACCTGAAAATAATTCCCTGCATTCTGGCTTCTCTTGCTGCTGTCGAGGTGGGAAGAATGTAAAACCTGAAATCTTAAAAGGATCTGTAGAATGGTATAATGTCAATACCATGCTCATCTTTTCTCATACGTCAATTTGATTTTTGAACCCCATTTCGATCATCTTTGAAGCGAATTGGTTTTGATATTGGCCAGAAACGTTTAATTTCTGCGTGTGCATCTGTTGAAAAAATGCCATGTAGCATAATGTGCAAGTTCTTTACCCAGCAAGGAAGACTGAATTTCATGACATGCTGACACGACAGTTTCCTGATTTGGATGCTAACTAATACAATATCCTTGGATGAAGAAGATCCTTGGCTGGTATGTTCCTGACAAGTCCATTGTCGAAATATCCTATGTTTCTATTTTTTTTAATATGAATTTGCGAGTATATTTCGACGCTGCTTAAGGCATCTAATATTCTCCCTTGAGGTATTTCTTGTGAATTTTCCTCATGATATAGGCCATGAGATCCTGAATAAAGTTGCCTGTGAAATTATGTTCTTTTTGTTACATTCTTTTTGGTTCATGATGAGTCAACTAGATCCATGAAGTATTGGCGCAAGGTCTTACAAATTGAGCCTGTTAAATGCGAAAAGATTGGAAGGCTTGGCTTAAATTTGTCTGGGTTTGTTAAAATTTAGGCTGAGGCGACCCGTTATGAGTTGGTTTCTTGGTGCAAACTTGTACGGATTTACCCACTGTATACAGGAAGGAAGTGTAACCTTGTTGTGCGATCTATAGCCTCGTCAATATCGTGGTTGAATGCTTTCATTCACAATGTGAATCAGCATATGGATTTGTCAGCAGCATGTGCAGCTCCTGCTCCTATCAATCGCCTGCAATGTTTGATGTATGTTGGCCTCTCTTTGCAGCTGTCTCCTCCTGTTCAGTTCCGTTTATGAATTCATACATGACTTCTCCACTTTTTCCTGTGTTCTCGGATTACTGTCAACAGCCGACACAGAGATGCATGACAATGCAGTTTGTCGAATGTTTTTCTACCTCGAATTGAATGCTCTCTGTCTTACATGATCTGTAGATCATCTCTCTGTCTGTCGTGGCTTTGAGCAAACAACAAGATCAGTGTTAAAGTACAAGCACAAGGTTGCAAGACCAAGGAAGCGAATCCAGTGAAACCATGGCTGAGACGAGTGATCCGGAGCAGTTGCAGACGCTTCCTATGTATCAGTGCCCATCCTACGAAACTACAACTCACAAGGAAGCCGCGTATGTTTCGTGCCACAACCTGGAGTTGAAACTGGAAGGTAATGCCAATGCTGCTCAGGAGAAAGATCATGAAAGCTGTATTGCGGACAGGGCAACAAGGATCTGCCATGCACGGGGGGAATCAGGAAGTCGTTTATGAATAAGAGTGCACGCCCAGGACATGCCTAGTGTCAACTGTCAACATGGAGTCATGCATCATGGGCTTAGCTCTCCAAGAGAACACTCTTCTGTGTGGCAACATTGTCTCTGAATTAGATAATGCTGTATATCTCATATGTCATAATTGATTGTAACGATAACTACGAGTTATTATCTTTATGAGGTTATTGTAGGATATTAAGTTTGTCACCTAAAAAAAACATAGATCACGTGAATGACAATTATGTTCATTTTTTGTGGGATAAGATACATAACCTGTACGATTTTAGCATCATTTTCTAATCCCAAAAAAAGCAAAATCGTTTGATATACGTCGCAGGCAGTATTGTCTCAAGACGGGAAGTCACGAGAAATGCGACGGATACGAAAAAAACCACTGATTGATCTCCACTGCACTTCATCCCCTCCCTCCCCGCCACCACCACCATGATCGCCACCACTCCACTCACCATTACCCAATTCTCCCCTCAAATCCCCAAATCACGAAACCCTAATCCCCAAATCTACACCCATTCCTCCTCTCTCAAACTCCTCCCCATTCCCTCAATCCGCTCGATTTCCCTCCAATTCAATCCCCAAATCACTCCGTTGCCCCTCCGGTCACGCCCGATTCGAGACTCCGCCGGAGATGAGGGGTGGAGGAGGAGAGGAACGACGAGGAGGTGGTGAGGGATGTGAGGGGGTGTGTTGTGGAGTTTCTGACATCGGAGAGGGTGAAGGTGGTGATGATGTTGGCGTTGGCATTGGCGCTCTGCAATGCGGATCGGGTCGTCATGTCGGTCGCCATCGTACCGTTGTTGGAGAGTCACGGCTGGAGCACCTCCTTCGCCGGTGACGTTCAGGTTCGGTTGATATGATTATATGAAGATATGATTATTTTGATCGTCATTTTCCCAGTTTTGTTTGGTTTTGTTGTTTCAATGTGTTGTCGTGTTTGTTGTTGACTATTTTGTGGTGTTCATGAAATGGAGTGGCATTAGCGATGAGAAGTAATCAATGTGTGAGCGCAGATTGTTGACAGGGGAATTCAGAGTACACCGGGTTCCATACTTTTGTTGTTTTCTGATTGGTTATCGAAATTCAATTTTGATTTTTATTAATTGAGGTTAATCTTTCTCCACCAATCAAACCTCAGGAAAGCGCAAGGGGGTGTACACCCCCGAGGAAGCACCTAATACTCCCCTTGTTGATAACTTGATGTAAGTGTGTGGCGCATATTGGGGAATGTGTGTCAGCTGGTATAGTATCGATCGTAGCATACATGTGTGGAGTAGTCAATAACCTAGTATGTCAGTGATACCCAGGGATTCGCTAGTCACAGGCCAGAAAACGGATCCAACTTAGACAAGGAGGCTGAAGCTACAGGCAAGGCACTAACGCCCTTGGTGTTCTACCTGTGATTAAGCTGTTGGGATTGCGATGGCAATCCGAGTACATTTGGACCTTTTTTGTTTCTGAGCTTCTGAACTAATTTATGGTCTCTTATACATGCTGGTAAATTCTGGTGCAGTAAACTTCACAATGGTTAAATGTTCGAACTTTTTTCTAGATGGTTTCTTCAGGGAGAAAGAGCAAGAGCTGTTGGCATTGCGATGGCTGGATTTCAACTCGGAAGTGCGGTTGGGCTAGTACTTTCACCTATTCTCATGTCAAAGGCTGGTGTGTTTGGACCTTTTGTAATATTTGGATTATCTGGGTTTCTTTGGGTTCTGGTTTGGCTATCTGCAACATCTAGCTCACCAGACAGAAGTCCTCAAATTTCAAAGTATGAGCTGAATTACATAGTGGGAAAGAAGCAAAAAACGCAACTGTCCTTCGACGTGCAGAATAAACCAAAGCCTCAAGTGATACCACCTTTTAAAAGCTTGCTTTCGAAGGCCCCAACATGGTCACTTATGGTCGCAAATGCAATGCATAGCTGGGTACTCTTTCTTGGGAACTCGACTAATGACTTGAATTCTATTTCTTATATTGTGTATTCAGCTTCCTTCTTCCAATTCTCTCGATTATGAATGGATTTTTCGTTTTTCATTTGGAATCCAGTTTGGTAGCCTTGAAAGGATTTGGAAAATACCGGGAAGATGCTCTCGTTCCTTGTTGTTCAAAGCGAACACTTACATTAGGACTGAAATAAAATAATAAGCAAAACCAGGGAAGGAAAAAGAAAGAAAGAAAGAAAGACTAAGAATGCTTGTTCTTTTAAGTGCACATAGCTCTTTGTTTTGACCCTAAAAGGTCTGTCTTGCACAATTTTCACTGTTGTTCACTTGCATCTTGATAACATTGCTTTTTCATTCGCACGTAGGGATTCTTTGTTATTCTCTCATGGATGCTGATTTACTTCAAAAGTGTATGTAAGGCCTCATGCAATCCTCTTTAATATTCTGGTGCAATTGTCTATATGAACAACATAGGCATTTGTGTGGATTGAGAAAACACTGCTGCAGATATATCATGTTGACCTGAGGCAAGCGGCATGGTTTAGTGCTGTCCCTTGGAGTATGATGGCTCTTGTTGGATATTTTGCCGGTGCTTGGTCTGACATGTTGATACAGCGTGGTATAACTATAAATAACAGTGACTCGCAGAATAATGCAGGTACGATGCACTGCTGTGTTGCTGCGCTTTGTTGGTTATTTTCCTCTATGCATATCCTCCTAAAAGGACAATCTCAGAGAGTCTCAGAGTCACAGGTGTTCCTTGTTAGAGTGCTCGTGGATACTCCTTGATGGGTGGAATCTGTAATTGGCGAGAGCTGTATGCCTGAATTTAATTCTTCAAGCCCCTTTCCCTTGACCCTCTCCCCTCCCCAAGGCAGCATCATGACCTAGTGTCCTTAGCGTGATCAAGTGGTGATCTATTTGCTGTGAGCTTGTGCTTATAAATTAGAGCAAAGTGGCCATCCATATATAGGGCCGTAGAAACGAGACTTGCCATTACTGTTACAGTAAGTCCCAAAAATACTTTTTGTAAAACTCGTAGAGTAAGCTAGAACGAACAAGGGATACTGTTTCACATCTCTTTTCGAATCAGATTCGAGCATGTAGGTCCGGATAAAACCTTGTAATCTTTTAATATTATAAAATGATCTCATGATTCAACCAAAAAAAAGTGGCCATCCATGGCATAAAGCTCTCTCTGTGGTGCATGACATTCCTCGTGTTTCTACTGGTTTCCCGTAGTTCTCTAATTGGCTTCCCTTAGTTCTGTATTGTTCTGATTTATTTACAGCTTCATATATGAACTCATGATGTTAACTAATTAACCTCCTCATCTTCTGCAGTCAATTGGATTTGTTGGTCCAGGGATTGCACTGATATGTTTAACCACGGCAAGGAGCCCAGTTGTTGCATCTGCTTGGCTCACTTTAGCTGTAGGACTGAAATTTTTCAGCCACTCTGGTTTTCTCGTAAACATCCAGGTGAGTGCATGTGAAAGATCTGCTGTCAGATTATATATGTTTGACATCTGTGTATACCTCTAAAGCTTTGTTAATGTCTTCATTGGTCAGGAATTCGCTTCAGAGTATACCGGCGTCTTACATGGTACTTTAAGCATTTCTTGCCCTTGCTCTTCCTTGCTTTTGACACTAAACCTCTGGAAGTTGTTATACTCTCCCATGAATAATAGTCTTTACTTATCATGGGTAGAAGGTGTAGATCTGTTGAACGGATACATAATTCCTCGTATTGGCCTCGTCCTGAGTAATCAATAGACTGTCGGGTGATCGTTTCTGTCTATTTGAAGCTGGTTTGATTTATATAGAGCACGATTGTTTTGGAAAATGATTTTGATTTCACACTGGCCAACGTTGGCGCATACACAAAACATTGAGCTTCAATCATTAAAAAAAAAAAAAAGGATTCTGGAACCGAAAATATAATTCCTCTGATGTCTGATGATTGGCTGAGATGTGAATTGTTCATTTGGTATAGGGTTGTCAAATACTGCCGGGACGCTCGCTGCCATTGTCGGAACAATTGGCGCCGGCTACTTTGTTGAACTGGTCGGATCTTTTAGTGGATTTTTGTGGCTGACTTCACTGTTGTACTTTCTTGCTGCAATCTACTGGAACATATTTTCTACTGGAAACAGGGTCAATTTCGAAGAGTGAGGTCCGTTTATCTTCCAAGTATCTTTTATCGTTAGCCACCTCAGGCATGTTTTGTTCGTGGTATTTGACACAGAAATTCATCTTCTTTCTCTGATAAAATTGTATGGTGTGACAGCGTCATGGTAAGTCGCCATTATGCCATTTGGTTAATATATCCGATCAATGATATAATTTTTTTACGTTATCAACACGAATAAAAAAATCCATGAAAATACGTGTTGAATATGATAATTATAAGGCAATGTTGTATTTTTATGAGACAAAGGAAGTATATTTTATGGGTGTAATTTTAATAGTTTGTAGCAACCAACATAACTATTATTACAGTATTAATGATTTCCTTATATTTTAATGCTGACTTGTTACAATTATATCTCAAAAGTTATGTGTTTTTATTTATCACCCCAAAACTTGTTTATTTTCATAAATATATATATATATAGTTAAAATATTATATGTATATATTGAGACAATGGGAGTAGAAGTGCCCTGTCACTTGAGTATCATTACATGAACTTTCATTACATAAATGGTTTCTTTTTTGGGTTATAAAAGACAGACAGCATCATATTATAAAATTCAAAAAATATTACTTTATAATAAGAATAATATGGGTTGTATTTGTGATATTTAATAAAATAATTTTTTTAAAAAAATATGATATTCAAGATAAGGGATTAATTATTATTTTTACTTGATGATTTTATCTTTATGATATAGATTGTAATAAAAATGATAATTTTCATCTCCTTA
Organism: Drosera capensis; assembly: GCA_001925005.1. Lineage (NCBI taxonomy): Eukaryota > Viridiplantae > Streptophyta > Magnoliopsida > Caryophyllales > Droseraceae > Drosera > Drosera capensis. The sequence continues at coordinate 86,690 of LIEC01006315.1, forward strand.
AACATTTTTCTAAATCTTATTTGAAAAATAATTATAAAAATAAAATAAAATAATAATAATAAAACACAACTCAAAATGATATTTTGATAATTTAAAATAGATACTTAGCTATCTTTTATAGCACTAAATATGTCATGTTATAAGCAATTCTTAATACCTCGTGATATTAACCTCATAATTTAATATTTTCAAAATATTTAAGGTTAAAAAATATATAAAAAGATTAAAAATATCATATAACATCCTCCAATAACTTAAATATATATATATATATATATCAGTTTTCCTATTTCTCTTCCGATCATGACAAGTAACTGTTGGTAAACCTGATCCTTCTTTTATATGTTGATGGATTTAGATAAGCGAGGATGTTCGCATCCCTGGTCAACTTGGCGTCTGGCAGTAGCTAGTAGGGTGGGTGGAGATTTAAATATCTTATCCCTGAGAACCACACGTGTCATACTCAGGCCGGACCATAGTATCATCACTTGCTCCATTCTCTAAGAAATTCATAAATAATGATGTTAATGTATATTATTAATTGATTTTAATTAAGACAATAATGATTTTTTAAATGTAAGAAAAATTTATCACATATTATACACTATAAATTTTATACACTATATATTTTATATATTGAAAATTAGTCAGACTAATTACAACGAGCAAAAAGGAAAAGGAGAAAAGAAGTGAAAAGGGTAACTGAGATCTCAAGGAACCCACATACGCAAGCGCACGCAGTCGATTCACTAGATTCTCATGTTCCCAATTCTCTGACCTTCAACTTCAAGAGCTCCGCCATTGAAGACCATGAGATTTAGAGGCGAAACGGCTAAACAATTGTCAGATCCGATGCTAATGAACCAATTACTTGAGAACAAGTCTGATTAGATTAAAATAGATATAATTATTATTATAATTTGATATCAAAAGATTGTTTCAATATTTAATTTTGTTTTATATCTAGATGATTTCATTTGAACATATTTTCTATAAATTTCGTCATTTTTTATTTATCTAAGTATAATTTAAATATTAACGTTATTTTATATAAATATCTTTTCAAATTTTCGTATAAATCATGAACTTTTTAGAATTTTATCCAATTTTTTTCATCAAATTTTTTATTCATATATTCCATTATTTTTTTCAAAGATGTTTATATGTTTCTTTATTAGATAAGTGAATTGTAACCTTCATCATTTTTAAAAAGAGAAAAAAAAAATTAAGAATAATCATAATTGATAATGTAATAAAGAGAACTATATTTTTTTTTTATTCCAAATATAAAATCAGTTTATCTCAATTTTATTTTAATATCGTGATTGAAACATTATTTTTATTTTTATTTTTCAAATTATATATATAATATTATATATAATTTATGGTTTGGTTCTCTCCGATCAAAATTTGCATCAAAATTCATAGAAAACCTAGATCCAAGTTTAAACCCTTCTAAAAGAAGATCCAACCCTTGTTACTAGAATACCAGTAAACTAATCACAGTTCGGATCGCACATTACAACCCACCCAAAACCAACGAGCGACAAACCCTTTCCTTTCTCAATCATCTTCCCATCCCTTTCATCCCCTCGACCCCGCAAAATCTCTCTCCGCTCCTTACTGTTAACCTTGTTACTTATTATAAACACTCTCCCTCATTCACGTCCTCACAGTTCTCTTCATCATCTCCTCAATTCATCATCTGAGAGAGCGAGCGTGTTTGAGTCAAACATGGGAGTGGAGGAAACGAACGGCGGTGGTGCGTCGAAGCACAGGATTCATCTGAAGACGCCGGCGATCGCTTGTCCGCTCGGCGAAAGTCCGTCGGAGATCGCCTCGAATATCAATTACCATGCTCGGTTCAGTCCTCATTTCTCGCCGTTCATGTTCGAGCCGGAACAGGCCTTCTATGCGTCGGCGGAGAGCGTCAGGGATCGGCTGATTCAGGTAAGGATTGAGAGTTTGGTGGATTGATCAGCTTTCACTCTATTGTTTTTTGCATTGTTTGATTGGTTAATTTGTTCGATAGATTAGAATATGAATATGCTTGATTAATGTTAAGATCCATAATAATGAGCATTCTACCATTGATAGATCTGGTTTCTCGACAATCAGGTTACGTGGAGTGGAGTGGACTGTTCGTTGTCTAATATGGAATAGTTCTCTTTATCGGATAACAAAGGGAAGTGAAATTCGAGATATGATCAACTCAACGCGTTGACTACTTGTTATAAATATTTGCTATATATATGTATTCACATTTGTAAACATCGAGTGATGCTTAGTTTGATATCCAAAGATCAAGCTCATGGTAGATGATTTGAGGAGGTCAATATGTGGTCTTAGATTATCAGTCAAGCTAGTCAGAATCGAGATTCCAATGAATGTTAGTAGATTTTTTAATCTGAAGTCGTGAAATTTGATTGATTTTTTTGGGAACCGGACGATAAGTGAGCTAGAATCATAGCGTTGAGATAGTTCATGTATTCATGTTTTTGATGACCTTGCTATTAGTGTCTATGGATCCTTTCGAGTTCCGTTGAGATATTTCGTAGAATCATGACTTATCCTTGTTACTCCTATTTATGCTTAGTTCGAGGCTTTGAGCTTCGATTCTTGATATCATATGATGAGTTTCTATATATGTGTCCTAAAATGAGTTTGAATTTAGCATTTAACTCCGGTAACTTCTTTCTGCAGCAATGGAACGAGACCTACCTTCATTTCCACAAGGTAGATCCGAAGCAGACATATTATCTCTCCATGGAGTATCTGCAAGGACGAGCCTTGTCGAATGCTATCGGGAACCTTGACCTCCATGATGCTTATGGTGATGCTTTGAACAAGCTTGGTCATGACCTCGAAGAAGTCGTTGAAAAGGTGTACTTCTGACGAGTGATGAATATATCGGTAGACTAGCTTCATCTTATCTTTTTATGACGACATGCTACCATTATATTTGAACAATTCTTCTGGAGAAAGACTTCGACCCAAAGTCTGATTTCTTTAGATCTGTTAATGCCGTGTTGTATGGCTTTATTCGGGTTTTATGCTTATGCTGATCTAGTAGCCTGACTTCTGTAGGAGAAAGATGCAGCCCTGGGAAATGGTGGCCTAGGGAGACTTGCTTCTTGCTTCCTTGATTCGATGGTGACGTTGAATTTGCCTGCATGGGGTTATGGTTTGAGATACAGATACGGACTTTTCAAGCAACGTATCACCAAAGAGGGTCAAGAAGAAATCGCAGAGGATTGGCTTGAGGTTCATATTGAACTTAAGATATTCTAGGCTGTTCTCCTTTTTCAAAAGTTCCTGACTAATGGGAAGTATTTTGCGGCAATTCTGCAGAAATTCAGTCCTTGGGAAATAGTTAGGCATGATGTGGTGTTTCCTGTCAAGTTCTTTGGTCATGTTCAGGTCAATCCTGATGGCTCGTAAGTGCATCTGTATTGTATTGAAATACTGCCTATCTTGATTTTTCTTGTTAAAGGAAATGGCAAGTTTCATAAATCACTAGTTAGTTTTTAGATCTATAACCCACAAATCACATATCAGTCTTTGGTATTGTTACTAACAATGTGAATATGATGTAGTGTTTCTGGTTTCTTTATTCTAAATTTCCGATTTTGTTGCTTGCTTTTCTGATGATGCAGGCGAAAATGGATAGGGGGTGAGTCCATGCAAGCTTTGGCCTATGATGTTCCAATTCCAGGATACAAAACCAAGAACACCATCAGTCTACGTCTCTGGGAAGCTAAAGCTTCTTCTCAAGACTTTAACCTGTTTCAGTTCAATGATGGACAATATGAATCTGCTGCCAAACTTCATTCAAGTGCTCAACAGGTTATCTACTCTTTCATCTGATCTCTCATGTGGACTACGTGCAACACATATGTACTTGGTTGTTTGATACTGAACGATGTATGTGTTTCCATGTGCAGATTTGTGCTGTTCTTTATCCTGGTGACGCTACTGAAAGTGGGAAGCTTCTGCGTTTGAAGCAGCAATTTTTTCTATGTAGTGCCTCACTTCAGGTAATCACACACTGTCAGGCTGTACTAATTGAATTGGCTGTGACTTTCTGGACAAGAACAGGTGCTGTACGTTAGTTCTCGAAGATTAGTTTCATTAGGAGAAATGATTGGCCAACACTCCATACATCTACGTTGCTATGGAGTTGTCATATTAACTGAATAGTTAATGACTGATCCTTCTCGCCGTTTACATTTTGCATTCTATCTTGATGATTTCACATTGCATCGAATTGCAGGATATCATCGCTAGATTCAAGGAGAGGAAAGATGGGATCGCCGCTCGACCTTGGTCAGAATTTCCCAGCAAAGTTGCTGTGCAACTGAATGATACCCATCCGACATTGGCAATTCCAGAACTGATGAGATTGCTTATGGATGAGGAAGAACTTGGATGGGACGAAGCTTGGGACATAACAACAAAGTACTCCTTTTTTTCGGCTTTTTAATTGATTGGATGAGGCTATATTTTTGTATTCCCTGATAAACTTACAACTTATTATAACAGGACAGTTGCTTATACAAACCACACAGTACTCCCTGAGGCGCTTGAGAAATGGTCCCAAACAGTCATGTGGAAGCTTCTTCCACGCCATATGGAGATAATAGAAGAGATTGACAAGCGGGTGAGTGTCAGCTTCACTTGATCTTTTTTTTTTTTTTTGGGTGATATTCTTCTGTACCGAACAAAAATTACTTGGCAGTTTGTAGCTTTGGTGCGTTCAACCAGAAGTGACCTTGAGAGCAAGATTGGTGCAATTCGAGTATTGGACAATAATCCTCAAAAGCCAGTAGTCAGAATGGCCAATTTATGTGTTGTATCCTCTCATACGGTAAGTAGCATTCCGCACATCGGTTAATTTGAAATAACTGAACGGTGAAATGAAGGGATACAAATGCGGGTCCTGAACTGGGTGGAAAAAGACTAAGGAAAAGGAGTAACGTGTTATCCAACTCTGTAGGTCAATGGCGTTGCACAACTACATAGTGACATCTTGAAATCAGAATTGTTTGCAGACTACGTCTCCATATGGCCCACAAAGTTCCAGAACAAAACAAATGGAATTACGCCTCGGCGGTGGCTGCGGTTTTGCAGTCCTGAGCTTAGTGACATAATCACGAAAAGGCTGAATACTGATCAGTGGGTGACCAATCTTGATCTTCTTGTTGGTTTACGAAAGGTCCGTCTAGCTCAACTCTCTTCAGAGTTTGATTTGAGCCTGACATTGAATCGTTGTCAATATCTGTTGTGAAAGAAGAGGCCCTGTCAAAAAGTATCCTTAGCTGTAATAATATTTCTTTCAGTTTGCTGATGACGAGGAATTTCAAGCTGAATGGGCATCTGCAAAAATGGCAAACAAACAGCGTTTGACGAAGTACATATTACAAGTTACAGGTGTAACCATCGATCCAAATACTCTCTTCGACATTCAGGTCAAACGAATTCATGAGTACAAAAGGCAGCTGTTGAATATTATTGGTGCTATCTATAGGTACAAAAAGTTGAAGGTGTGACATCGTTCTGCTTTGCTTTATTCATTGCTCTCCTTCTTTGCCTTATATGACTTTTGTTCCCAAACTTATGCATCACCAATTTTACTGCAGGAAATGACCCCTGAAGAGCGCAGTAAAACAACACCAAGAACTATCATGATTGGTGGTAAAGCATTTGCCACCTACACGAATGCGAAAAGGATTGTCAAGCTTGTAGATGATGTCGGCAGTGTTGTCAACAATGATCCTGAAGTGAATCAGTATTTGAAGGTACGTTATCTTTAGAGGGAATAAACTACTACAGCTTGCCAGGGTCAGATTTAGTATACCAACATGTTCTGCATTTCCTTAATTTTGATGAGTGGATGAAACCGCTTTCAACAGAAAATTGGAAACAAGTTACAATTGCTTCTGAATGAATGCAATACCGCTGTATAAATTATTCAAAAATGTTTATTTTGATTGGCTTATATTGATCGGCATTGAAATGGGACAAGATGAGTAATCGGAGATGTTTGCCACTGCTAGTGAAAGATTGGAACATCGTCAAGAACTTTCTCCATCCACTTTTAGCCCTTCCCTGAACAATAGCGTTAACTATTTCTTGTTTCCTCACCGTATCAGGTTGTGTTTGTACCGAACTACAATGTATCTGTTGCGGAGATACTTATTCCAGGAAGCGAGCTCTCGCAACATATTAGCACTGCCGGGATGGAGGCCAGTGGCACGAGTAACATGAAATTCGCTCTTAATGGTTGCCTTATAATAGGAACTCTTGATGGAGCTAATGTGGAGATCAGGGAGGAGATTGGAGAAGACAATTTCTTTCTTTTTGGTGCGACAGCTGACGAAGTTCCAAGGCTGCGCAAGGAGAGGGAGAATGGATTGGTATGTTTGGGAAATTTTATGTATCTTTTGTTTTGAGATTGCTTCATCATTTTGTCCTCTCTTCTTTGCATTGGTTTTTCAGTGAAGTACGTTTAACATTCTGCATTAAACTAGAGTCAAGAATTCTCACATGTACATGGTACTCATACTTAGGGGTGTAAACGAGCCGAGCCGAACTGACACAGTGCCCGGCTCGGGCTCGGTTCGACTCGAAAATCGAAGGCTCGGGCTCGGGCTCAGGCTCGGTCGAGCCCTATTTTGTAAGCTCGAGCTCGGCTCGATTACATTTCGAGCTGGGCTCAAACTCGATTCGATAGGCTCGATTCCGGGTCCATTTCATATTTTTCTTAAAAAATATTTGAATATATATGTTAATATATAATATGAAATATGTAAAAAAAAAATATATAATTTATATAGGAGTCTCATTTAGGCTCGCGAGCCGTTCGAGCCGAGTATTAATGTGCTCAGGCTCGGCTAGAGCTCGGGCTCGGCTCGAAAAAACCGAGTCGAACTCGAGTATTGGTCGAGCCGAGCCCGAGTAGCTCACGAGTAGCTCGGCTCATTTACAGCCCCTACTCATACTGTACTAACTTTAAGGTTACTGCTTTTCAGCTTTATCTTAATGTGATGTGAGCTTGCTTTAATTGCAGTTCAAACCAGATCCCCGATTTGAAGAAGCCAAACAGTTTATAAGATCTGGAGCATTTGGATGCTATGACTATAATCCACTACTTGATTCTCTCGAAGGGGATACTGGTTACGGGCGAGGAGATTATTTCCTTGTAGGTCAGGACTTTCCGAGCTACATGGATGCTCAAGCTAGAGTTGATGAGGCCTACAAGTAAGAATCCATCACTATTACATCCCATTGCACATTATTTAGTGACTGATTCTATCAGGCTGAGTTGATGTTGTAATAGGCGTGTAGGAGTCCCATCTGTAAAAATAGCATCGGCCTCGGGATGAGGTGCATTCAAAGATGTGCAGTGAAGCATTTGTTGGGATAATTTCATCCATGACGTTGTACTTTTTTACTATGGGATCGACAAGGGGTGATTAATTGGTTGTGTGTTTCAGGGATAAGAAACGGTGGCTCAAGATGTCTATACTGAGCACAGCTGGTAGCGGGAAATTCAGCAGCGACCGTACCATTGCACAGTACGCGAAGGAAATATGGAACATCAAAGATTGCCCGGTGCCGTGATTCTTGACAGCCATACATACAGACCTATACTTTGACCGTGTGCTAATTAATAAGTTATAGTCAATAAGTGGTCTGTATTTGAACTGTTGTGTATTCCACGTTAGTTTTTGTTAATAAAGCACCAGGGCTGCTCTTTTGGTTTCCGATTGTTTCGAATTGCCAACTTGGTTCCCTTTACACAAGACCGGCCTCGTATGTAGCTTCGCCTGAAGTCATGATGTGTGATACCTTGACGTGCATGATGATTGGATATCACGAGCTCTTCGTGGAGGTTGGCTAAACTATGTATGGTTTAGCACGCCTAGGGGATCTGCTGTGAGCAGAGAAAATTTCAGTGGTGGTTGTCTTTATCTTCTTGATAAAGAAGATAAAGACAACCTTGTGATGCTACCTTGTGCTTATATATGGGGACATGGTATTGGGAGGGAGAGAGTTTGTTGAGAGTAACTTTAACAGGATTGATGGAACAAACAAAAATCAACTCTCTCTATGTAATATTAATCACGATATAAATTATATATTTTAATCTATTATTTGAAAAAAATATCATGTTGTATTTTTTATTTTATTTTCATGAAATAAGAAACTGACATCAAAATATGTATTGAAGCATATACCATAGTTCTATTGGAACAGAGTATATAAGTTAAAAAGATATGCATACACCAATAGTTAAAAGGTACGAACAGCTTCATTTTTTGCCTTGCTCTTGAATTGATTATATGTAACTTCGTCATTCCTTGGATTGGAAGGTAGTGATATTATGATGACCATGGCAGTTCAATCGAGGTGTTGTGAAATTCAATCCCCTGCATGCCAATATACCAATGGGATCAAGCAGCTAAAATTTGACACTGTTTGTCTACGAATGACCAGTACTCTAATGCAATATGCAAAGAGCTGTTCTGTTCAATAGACAAGGCTAGTCATCTTGACAGCACAATGGAACATGATTCGTCAAGTAGTCCACGGAGTACATAATACGTACCTATCAATGTCGATGGGGTTCAATGACGCCTCCATCATATGCAGTGAAAGCGGCACGAGATGTTGATATGATACAGTAATAGATGCTTTTAGTATGCATCTAATGAGGTCATTTGACTATTGTCAAAGAATAATTAACGGATGACAATGCTTTCACTCATAAAACATACCACCCACAATAAAGTAATTGATTCAGCATCTTCTCAATCGCATATAAGAGGAGCAACACCATTCTTCTCAGAGTTCTTACGAAGACATTTAATACAACATTGTTTGTGTGAGCTCCGCAATGTGTGTGCACATCAACGAGAGTGAATACAACATGTGTGTTAAATATCCATGTAAGAACTTCCTTCACCCAAGTACAATGAGAAAAACGGACAACCTGAATCTGGATAACCCATTTACAAGGTAATCGTGCTACTGTTTGTGAAACAATCACAGAAGAAAAGTATCATACTCTGGTTTTGGGAGAAGAATGGACCGTAACAGCTTACAGCTCCCGCTGGAAAATCTTCTTCACCTGTAACCGAGTGAAAATGAATCAGCAAATGGCATGTCCAAGGAACGTAAACAAGGTTTTGCAGTCACCAGTGTGATAGACCCACCAAAAAACAGACACGATGGGTGATTCCCCTGGAACGTAAACAAGGTTTTGTCCACGATCCAAAAAAAAAAAAAACCTCCCGTGCACTAACAGGTTTTGCAGGAAAACTGGAGAAGAGTGTATAATATGCATTTAAAATGAAAAGTTAACTCCAAAGTAAGCTACACCCTAGCAGATGATGGATACTAGAGGCTGAAGGTTAGAGCTGGTCCATCCAGGACTGTAGAGATGCAGTCCTGGGCGTCTATTTTGTTTCTTCCGACTAGTGTAGCGTAAAACAGAAACATGCCAAGGGTGTAGTGTATTCATAGTTTCATGAAGTTTAAATCAAGAGAGCATAGACAAATATGCTGCTGCAGATATATTTCACCACAAAACAACCAAACAAGGAGAATAAAAAAAAAGGAGGTATTGTGGTTTAGATTCAGAAGACAATGCCTCCTCGGTGAGTCCAGAGTAAAAATTACCGTTGAACAGTGAATAGGGAAATCAAGAGGGTTGTACCCATTAAATAGTTGCTTACTTGCTCAAGTGTGAGAAACATGATCACGTTCCAAGTTCCTAAGCGTGTGAAATTTGGTAGGAACCCCTTATAAAACGCGAGAAGTCCCTGCACAGGTTTCAGCTACGATTAACATCACTTATTGACACCAAGTGCAAATCAAAAGAGTATTTCATAATGGTTTCCACGCAACAGGTGGTCATAAACAAACATACCATATTACCATATTAATGTAGCAACTACATAGACATTATATCGAACAAAAGCAAATGGTATAAGAGAACAAAGTTCCCTCTGTTACAAGAGGCAATACCCATCCCAGGTAATAGTAAAGCACACAACTAAAGTAAATAACCGGAACATACCTCGTATTTCAAAGTCTTGATGAAGCAATCTAGAGTACTTTTGTATGTCGAGTCTCCCATCATTCGAGATTTCACCTGGCAATAGAAACAATCACACAGGGTCCACGCTGATACTGAGAGTCTAGCCCATATTATTCTTATGTCATCGAACTATATAACTAGCAGAGCCTCATCGCAGCCTGCAGTAAATTACTTGGCACTTTCAGCCAGAGTAAACAAAACACATATCTTAGCAAGCTAAATGAAGACAACAGCAAAAAAGGGGGTCAAGTTAAATAATACACACAAGACATCATGCTATCCAAACCAAATGTACTGAGAGTCACATTTTACAGCCAGACCATATACTTACTATCCATTCCATGTCAATCGCTTCACGAATAAGACGATATGAACCCAAGTAATCAGACACTAATGATTGTCTTGATCAGACAATTGCACTTGAATATACGTCTAGGCATTGCCAGATAGCATACTGGTCAGTGCTCTAGATGATACACAACAGTCGATATAATCCTGATTCATTAGCAAAATCTAACTGGATTCCCAGTTGCAGTAGAAAGCTAGAGTCCAGTCGCCAAATTTCTGTACAGAACTTTAACATGCAGAATTTCTTTGAGAGTTGCATACTCAAGCTGTTCACTAATGAGTAGTGGTGTAAAAAACTTCCAAGTGGGCATTCTACAATACTAATAGTACCAATCCTTTTAACCCATATTGGGAAAATATAGCTTCCTGATGAACTTATAGGCATCTATCATATGAAAAAATCATCTGAGTCCAGGAGCATATGACCAATCATGTAATAATTTCGAAACAATTGGTACTTGAGTCAAAAAAGCCTACCACATCAACAGGAGATCCTATGCAGACAGCAAAAAATCCTGCACCCAGACCAGCAAGGCTGTGAGTAAATGCATTGTCTGTAAACCCTGGAATTGCCAATATTGTCTGCGTACCATAGAATAATTAGCATCATGATTTTAACACATAAACAGCATACACTAAACAGTGAAACTAAAACAGCGAGTATACCTCTTTGACATGATCATAACTGGCTAATTCTGCAGCATTGACAATCGCATTGCGAGCAATATTGGGTCCAAGCCCAGTCCAAAGTCCCAAAATTCCCTCCTATTTTCAACGTGTTGAAAAATGTGATTAGACAACATCAATTACAAATTACAGAAAGTATGATAAAATAAATCCAACCTGTTTGACAATGGTTACATATGCATCTAAAGCACCAGAGTAGCGCCTAGATTTTCCTTCAGCTTGGAGTCTCACTTTAACGAGATCAGTTGGGTTAGCTATTATAATCGCAATGGCTCCTGTATAAACAAGCATCAAATTTAGCTACCAGACTATAGCACTCCGACTGAAATTCAGCGAGTATTTATCTTGTCTAATTGCGTTCAGAAAGAAAAGCCAAAAGAAATACAAACAGCAGCAAGTGCAACAACAAAAACATGCTAAGGAGGAAAACAAACCAGTAAGAAGAGCAGCTAGTATCTTTTGGAAGAGAGAAACATCACCGGTAAGAATACCACCAACCAATAATAACTTGACCTGACAATTGAAAACCAGCTCAACAATATAACGACCATTAAGCAAAGAGGAATTCTAAGAAAATTCAAACATGACTCACAGGATCATATAAGCCGATCCGTAAGCCTCCATAGAGAAACTGTCGATGCAATCCGGGTACAATGCCATTCCAAAGAGCCGGTAAACCTTCTTCCTTCGCGATTGTAGCAATGGTACCGAATGTACCTCTGTACTTTGGGGATCCAATACCTTCAGAGGTAGCAGATTTCTTTTGGAGTTGCAGTCTAACTTTAGCAATATCAAGTGGTATTGTACAGAACTGCAGGATTGCGTTTTTCACAGGAATCACTCAACCAAAGAACTAATTGAATGAATAAAATCTGTAAATGAAAAGCAACCTGGAGTATATACCTACAGAAAATGCATTTCCTACAGGAACCACCGAGTTAATTAAATCCACAATCAATTAGCCTCAATGGTGAACGGTTTGCACATGACCTACCGACTACTCATCGAGGAACGGACTTCACAAGTGGCTCCAGCTTGACAGGGAAATAGTATTTATACCTTAAAAACCTCCTCAAGTGAATTTCTCTTAGAGGTTATAAGCATAAATAATGCGTTCTCCCACCGCATGCCAAGTGCCGAATAATTGTTTCAAAAAGCACAATTCAAACTCGCGATCTATAATCACCTCTACTTTGACACCAAACTTATTTCAGTCAAAACACTCAGAATAACTTGTATCTATGTACTCAAATCTCTTACAACAAAACGAGAATTTCGAATCTCCATCACTTTCAATGTTTCATTGCTTTTCATGCCTCTCAAATATCCGTCAACCGAAGCTCAACATCTCGCCAATTCACAACCAATACATAGCTCCACAATCCCCAAACCTAACAGCAAGCAATCTCCGCACAATCATCAAACCTCAAATCACTAACAAATCCAACTCTCGCTCCACAACATCGATCAAATCCATCTCAGATTAAGCTCCAACAGCACACACACACATATATACAAAACACACTCACCAATCGAATGATCGATTCAAGCCAGGTCAAGCTCAGCACATTACAGACATCAATCAGTACACATATAAATTTGCTCGTATATACCTCGGCGAAGCAAGCGGCGAAGGCGCTGCTGAGAAAAGTTCCGGCGAATGAGATCTCGCTATGGAGACCGACATCCGCCATTGTCGTTGTCGATCGATCCACCACCAACAACACTCGAACTCGATCGATTCAGTTCTCGTCGTCGTCGTCGATGGCGGCGGCGATGTCTGCTCTGTGGTGAATTCGATTTGATCGGAGAATTTCTTCTACGGCTCTTGAGAGTGAGAGAAAGAGAGGAGATGCCGAAGCCCGTTTACAAGAATATCCCAAAGTTTTCTTTGAAGAGCTGGGGAAATTGGAAAAGACAGCCTGTGTCTGAACACGTTATGCGTATAAGTGTTTAAATAATACTAACTCCGTTGTTATCAAAAACAAAATAAAACAAAATACTAACGTAACTCCCTCTCATCCAAATTGTCACATATTTCTTTTGTCCAAAAATAATAATACAAAGATCATATATAGAAATTAATATGTTTGTTGATTTTTATATGTAAAGAATAATATTTTCTTGGAATTGTGTGATGACGAGAAGGAGAAGAAAATGAGAGAAATGATAGTGTAGTATAATGATATGATATAAAATAAAAATTTATGATAGCATTGTAATTTTTGTTGGACGGACATTATAAAAGAATGTTGTAATTTTTCTTGAACGTAGGGATTTTTTTTTATCGTCCTATTCAAATTATTTCATCCATTTTATATTAATTATAATATTTTTTTATTTATTCAATCTAAAAAATAAAACATTTCAATATATAGTAATTTTTTTATTAAAAAAATATCAAATCAATCTCATCTATTATAATACATAACTAACTCATCTCTTAACTAGTTCAGTAAATCTTACTATCATCAAAACAATATTCTTTCCATTTACGATAGTGTTATAATTTTTGTTGGACGGATAATATAAAAGATTGTTGTAATTTTTCTTAGACGAAAGCAATACTTTTATTGGATTGTCTTATTCAAATTACTTCATCCGTTTTATATTAATTACAATATTTTTTATTTATTTGGTCTAAAAAATATGACATTTTTATATATGATAATATTTTATAAAAAAAATATTAAATCAATCTCATATATTAGAATACACCATTAACTCATTTCTTAACTGATACAGTAAATCTCATTATCATCAAAATAATACTCTTTTTTTTAATCAAAATCGATACAAATTAAACACTCATATAAAATCATGTGTCGTATCAAAATGTTGAAATTTATACGGGATAAAGGGAATACAATCCATCCTTATTTAATATTTTTTTGTATAAAGTTATCAAAATATTCTCTTTATACTGCATCAATCTATTCCATCATCATTTCCCTTTATTTTTTTTCTCATTTATCTCTCACACGCTCATGAGGGGGAATTTGTTCATCCTTGTAAATTCAACACACGTATAAAGAGACGAAGGGAGTGTTTGAGAATGAATGACATAAATAATAATTATGATTAAAATATAATAATTAAATTTTAATTTTTTTTATCCTTAATGTTAGATCTTAATCATTAACTAAACATTTGAAAGACAATGTGTCACCACCATTCAATGATGCACCGAATTCCATGTATCACGTGCTAATCATACAATGATACAGCTCACTGAGTCCACTTCGGCATGTGAAACGAAAGCACTCTGTAATGTAAGAATTATTGTTGCAAGACAACTCATACCGTATTTTCACTACTCGTGCTTCATTGCTTCCTCTTTCTTTCTTTCCCCTTTCTCTACCGAACGAGTATCATTTTATCCATGTACCTATAGCCATGTGATCGGTATGATTTTACATTTCCATGAAAATTCATGTCTTTTTTTTTTTTTAATACTTTCTTACCGTGTAGAGTTAGGTAACATTGCGCTTCATAGTCTTCATACAACCCATTAAGTGCAATGGTGATGATAGCAAATCATTACGATTCGTGGTCTCTTAAGCTACGTAGCCGACATGCAAAATTAGGTGCGCCACCACTAATAAGTGAACCACAAAAGCCAGAGGACAGTTAATCTACTCTCTCGTTCCGATTTCTCGGTTTAATTCACAAAAGCCCAACTAACTCTCTTTCATATATTTACATATGACTAGGGATTATAGCTAGCTGATTACAAAGATAGCAACACTAGTTGACATTTGAAACAGGAACAAATCTTCACGCCATCCAGGACAAATCACTTACCATCATCCTTCAAGACACAACATGTAAGCATATCACCCCTCCTTGGCTATTGGACTTCACCGAAAAAGAGTGCCGTTTCAGTCTCCGGGAGCATTTTTGGGCTTGGCCTTGAAGTTCACAGAGAAACAAAGATTGTTCACGCCAATGGAAGTGCTATTCACATCCTCCACAAGCTCATACTCTGCATCCTGAATAAATTTCAGGGCAAAAAACAATGATATCAGGACCTTTTGCATTTGGCCGAAGCAGTAAGAATGAGTATTGAAACGTCCAAATAAAAAAAATAAATGTTCAACGACACAGGGGAAGAACAGCATTGAGAGGGGAGAACGGGAGCAGTAGAAAGAGTGGACAAACCTGTGCCTCATTTTCCTTTTTGAAGTGCTCCAGTAAAATCCGGGGGTGATACTTTTTCCTTTTCGAGGTTGCCATACTTTTTTCCCTGTGATACAACATTGTTTTCAACCTGAAAATCCGAAAGAAACATGTACTAGTGACAAAACTCCAACAAGCAAATGGGAAAGAAAGCTCAACACCAAGCAACATATGCAATATACATAGAAAATGCCTGGGTGATATTACATTGACAATGAGGAAAGAAAAATCTCAAGGGAAACATTTTTGTATAAACTCATAAATTTATATTATAATATGAAGTTTTTATTATTTGACTCATAAAATATATTAATATCATAATTTTTATTCTATGAATTGATTTATAATCTTATCTTGATTCATAATATTTAAGACCGATTTTGATATGACTCGAATTCTGTTTCGACTGCTTCTAGTCTTGAAGGAAGTAGTAGAGACGCTTTTCTACCTTGGGGTGATCAAGGTATCAACTCTACTCGACATATTTTTCGTGTTAATGCAACCGAGCTCCTTGCATCTTCATGTAATTGCGTAGTACGTTTTTTCTCTGAAGAAATCCAAATCACGGGCATCTATCTTATTGCAGTGGTCAGAAGGGGGATGAAAAGTGCTGGCACAGAATTGCTGTTTTATCTGCTCCAATGCCACATTAGCAAGAACGTCTAGTGCACCCCAAGGATGAATGACCAGCTTTTTCAAGTGTAGTATCCTGGTTTAGCCCCTGAGGTGCAGAATAAAAAATGTAAGGTTTGTTGAGAGTACTTAGAGAGAAACCTAGTCCTGAAACATAACATGCAAGATATGTAGTTTGGAATATCAAAATCGTTGTCTTCAGACTAATATTTATAAAAAAAAAACTAGGTTTACGGTAATAGGATATTTTTGTACAATTAAAATGTACTTTATTTACCGAACACAAATCTTATCTTTATAACGTATATTGAACTCAACAAGATTGTCACTCACAGTTAGATTGACGAACATGTCTTACTGATGGTGGAATATGCCAATGGAAGTAGAACTAGTCTGTGAAGAGAGACAATCATCAGGCAAAAAGTTCTATATTTATCTCACAAGGAAGAAGGTGCTTATGGGTATGGAACACTTGGTTGATGATCAAAAAGAAAAAAGAGAAAATTACTAAAGTAATGGAATGTAAATGCACACGTTCTCCTGTATAGCAACTGCCTTTTTGCTGGCTGACTAGTGTAGAAGCATGTCTAACCATAAGGATGCTTCCAAGCCGATCTCATGGAGCTCTGGGACATCCCTACCATCTTGAAGTTAATACAGTATAAATTTGTTTGGATCCATAGTATGGTGGTCACGATGCTGTATAATTCTCATTTCTGCATGTGTTTTAGCTTTTGCAGGTTTTGTATAATAGCTTTGCAGGTTTTGTTTTCAACAGAGACATTTGCTGTGGGTGTTGATGCTCCTGCCACTTGTAGTGAATCTTTTCCTTTCCCAGATGTCTCTGATTATTCTTCATTTGATTTTCAATTTGTTTGATCAAATAGAGCAGTGGGTTTAGTAATGAGTTAGAGTGAGGGGAAAAGGGAAATCAATACATGTGTTAGTAGTGTCCCTTTGCGTCGTTTTTTAGTTAGTCGTGTCTGTATCCGTTTGTCTTTCCCTGGAGTTGATGCCGTATATATTGGGTACTGTGCTTGCATCATGGTTCGGAGCATAAAGCGTAACCTGAATCAATAATTGACAGTCAATGACATCCTATAATATCAAAGTCTAATTTTATGAAAACAACCTGCCACAGCTACAATTTGAGTGTTTCTTGGAATCATGTGTTCCAACAGCTTCAAAAGAATGTCCACTGGAGCAAAGAAAGCCCACATAATGGGAAATGCAAATCTATAGACCAATGTGTTTCTAAAATAACCAGAATCAGTATTGATTAAAGCAGTTCTGATATTGGATGACAAAGCAGAAAGTCAGTGACTAATCGTCAAATTGAGGACCCAATGAAAAGCAGTCATCCAAAATTTAGGTCCCACAATTTTACAGGCGTTAATGGGATCCCACAATCTAATACTGGAAACGCCTAGTTAGGGGAGAGCAACAGAAGGTAAGGAATTACAGATCGACTCATAAAATTGAAACGTGCACGATCCACATTCAGGAAATGGGGCCTTGAATAATGGACCTCCTAGTAGTCCATGCTCAATTGGGCTCCTCTTTTCTGGGCTAGAATGGTAATGGGCTTTTTAGGCCCAGGCCTTTTTTATTTGAGTTTTTTGTTGGGGTTTTTATCCGTAAGTAGAATAGACGGAGGATGGAAATTGTAGGAACCCTAGCTTAGCTTGAACTTGAACAAGTTCTCCCTCTTTCTCATATTCTCTCGGCTACGCGATATTGCTATCGATTTTGATATTTGATATTGTTTGTAAGTCGGTTTCTTTAATGCGATAGATTTGTGAATTTATTGTTGTCTCGGTGATAATTGTCACTGATGCTGTATTTTTATTTGTTCTTTCGGGTAGAATTAACTGTTGTGTGTGATTGAGAGCTGAATCGACTTTCTTGTTTGGTGATTTTTGTTGTTTTGTGGTATGTTGATGATACAGGTGAGATTGATATGGCGAATAACATTGCGCCGAGTGGATTGGAGAAGGAACAGGTAGTGTAGCTGAACTGATCTGAATTGAATTGAGCTAAAATGAACTCGCATTGAGGCATTCAATGAGTTCAATTGCATCATACTCCTATTTGGTTGTGCTTTCGAATTGTATTATTGCACAACTGACTAATGACTATTGGTGGTGCGTGATTTGCTGTCGATGAGATTAGCGTTTATGGTTTCGGGCATTGAATTATAGGAGAAATGTGCCATAGCAGATGCCAGATGAACAAACATATGAGCTTTTGTCTGTTCTGTTGAAGTTTGTGCGAATCTTTTGGCTCTCTTGATTCTTGTATTTAAGCTGCCGAATTCCGTCTGGGGATAGGTTCTTGACTTCTTATCATTATAGACTAATCCATAAACTCAAGATGTGTCTAGTTTCATATTATATCTGCTGTTATGATGCTATAGAACTTGTTACTTAATTATATGTGTTGCTGGTTTTGCTGAAGTTGTGTTTGCTCGTCTTTTTTTGTTGTGTTGATCCAATTATGATCTCTCTTGTTTCATTTTTTTTTCCAGATATTTGTCATGGCTGAGAAGGAAATGGAGTATAGGGTAGAATTGTTCAACAAGTAAGTTCCCGAGCTGGAATTTCAGCTACGCGCTTTTTTCCCTCAGCATTTGCTTGTTTTGCTGACTTCAAGTCTTGGAATGAAAACTGTTCTCGATAGGAGAACTGCTCCAGAATCTCTGAACTAATGGTTCCTGTTTTTCCTCCTGAACCAGGCTTACCAGTACATGCTTTAAGAAGTGTGTCGAGAACAAGTACTGCTTCTTTCGCTGTATTTCTTCCCAAGTATTTGCCTTGGTGAAAAACAAAATATATGAAGGATGTTTCTATTCCTTTCAGGTACAAAGATTCTGAACTGAATATGGGCGAGAACAGTTGCATTGATCGCTGTGTTTCGAAGTATTGGCAGGTAACTCTTCATCTGTGTTTCACAACAAGCAAACAAAAGGATAATAAACTCCTGCCGTCAGTGTTTGTTGAGTCGTTTTGATAAGCATTATGCATGCTGTCAAGTATAGTCAATCTTACTGCATCACGACACTTTCTTCTATTTATTTTGTTCTTTCGGATCAGAGGTTCTTGGTGTTCATGGTATATTTTTGGTGTATCAGGTTACTAATCTAATCGGTCAAATGCTTGGTACTGGCCAACCTCCGATGTGAAGCATCTGCAACTTTTCCGGATTTAACTTTGTCCAAGAGTGATCACTCATTCGATGATTTACTAGAAGTTGGCGAAGATTAGTCGGCACTTCTTGCAGGTCCTTATTAATACATGGTGTTGAATTGCCCAGGCTGGTTCAAACAATGTAATGTTAATTATTGTATTGATGTTGCTCCCTCAAGTGTAGAACGAAATGTTGATTTATTTGTTGTGATGAGTTTGATTTCTGATTCAAGCTGCACTAGAATCGTCGGTCAGATCGTCCAGTTCTTTCAGCCCTTTTTCTGACTTCTCATTCTACTAATGTGGTGTGTGGATGCACGATCATATCTAGTCGAATCAATTCAATGTCATGTAGAATGGTGGTCGTGTAGTCGAACCAGCAAAGTTGCATGTGCAGTTCGTATTCCGACAAAGTTGACGTGTCATTCGTATCTAGAAATGTCAAAACCATTGCAAGCATTGAACACCCAAAATGAAGCGAAGTGCGAATGATGATTTAGTACATAAACAGGCTGCAGGTACTACAAGGAGCCGACTCCAGTAACCGGTAAAGTAAAATTATGACAACAAACTTGTGATCGGCGGCCATGCAATACACGAGACTAATTCATGCTGGAGAAACTACCTCGTATATGTTTGCACTCCGAAGATTAGCAGGCATAATTACCCAAAGGAATCATAGGTGTACTTCAAGACATACGTAACATCTATGCACAATCGTGATAGAAACTTTGTCGTAATCCACAATTCCGCGAATGAGTAAATCCTGTGGCTTAACAGCCTTACTCCGTCATCTGATAAGTCATGCTCTCCCAACTGGGGAGAGGGGAGGACATGAGAAATACCGTGCGGGAGAAGGAGCTGGAACATGCCGAGATTGATTCGAGGCCTTCGTCTTGATCAGCTCTTCACGTATGGACATATCAGGAATAGTCTCCCAGGAGAACTCGGATGGTCTGCTGCATTCTAGAATTGCAATGCAGACAGCGAATGTCTGGAGAGGAGAGACTGAAGAATCAAACTCAACTGAACATATCTGTTCCTTCAATGGCACCATCCTCAAAACAGGGAAATCGCTTTCTTCGCCCACCTGAAACGAGGAACAAACCTCGAATGTGAGAGATCACTATGTCTTGAACTTACAGGTTTATCCGGATCAGACTAAAATAGTGCATTAAGCTACTATAAGTTCACATTTACAACCCATATTTAGGATGATTTACCTGACTGAAAAGCTTGAATTCATCCACATCATGGCTGATGCTATTCGGAATCGTTTGCTTCTCAAAAAATTTGCAGTTAGAGAAAACCCTCAGTTGGCATCCCAAATCCCAACCTCCACAGTCACATGAACCACCAGTTTTCCATCGTTGAGTCAGTGTTGATACTGCTCCTTTACTGGGTATTGTATGGATACCACCGGGCAAGATCATGGTTGCGCTGAAAGCAATCCGAGAGCCAAAACTTCGTCTGTCCTGAGCAGATGTGCTAGATAATTCAACATGCTCATCGCTTGCAGCATCTTGTGTGCCCTTTGAGGGAACCTTCATGATGACAGCTGCAAGCTCCTCAGTCGGAACAAATTCTTTCCCATGAAAATCCGTAAGAACTGTATCCCTCCCAAACAAGGCAAACTCCCTTAGATCAGCATCCTCCACACAGTTAAGGCCACTGTAATATGAAGACCGTTGATTTGAGACCCTCATCTGTGCGATGATATTTGGGACATAGCCATGGTCATTCCTATGGGGTCCTTGATTCGACCATATCCCATTCTTTCTTTTGATCTCACTTACAGTCAAGAAGGTGTATACCCAGCTGGAAGGATCCTTTTCAGGAACAACCGACTTCTTTAGTGTGGCGATCAAAACATCTCTGCTGCGATTGACAGCGAACGTGAATAAAGGAAGGCCATGCTTGACTGCCACCTGCAGGATAGCTTGAAACCGTGACGATCCAAGCTTCAGATTCTGACAGGAACTTTCAGCTCGAATTCTGCACACACTTTTGAGCCTAGACAAAACTTTTGCAGCTTCTGAGTCACGAACATGAACAGGTTCATTTGACTTTGGATCTTTTTTAACTAGCTGGGGAGGGTTGACACAGTGCGGACCATTGGGCTTGAGGAGTGGGTCAAACAACCGCCTCAGGGGACTAGACCGTGCTCTACTGTTCACATGTGATTTATCAACAAACGAGTTATCAAAAGACAGAGCAGCAGCAGCTCTCTCGACCACAGATCTGGAAGAAATGTCTCTTGAGATTGACCTTCGCTGTGGTGAATGATCTCTGAAGCTGGCACTCTTGATAATTCTAGCCATTCCATGTCCAAAGTTACGAACAGGTGATGGGTTTCTCGACGAAATGGGCTTCTCGCCTACATTGCTACCAATCACGGATCGGCGAGTTACTATTTTTGCAAGATTTCCCATTCCCTCCAATGACCTAGATGAAATCTTGGCATCTTGTCCATATGAGCAACAAGATCCTTTTGAGTCCGCGGATTCTTTGTTGCACAGTTGAGGAGGAACTGAGCATGAGGAGGTATCAGAATACACTGAGACATGAATCTGCTCATGATTGGCTTTCTTTGACCACCTCTTTTCTCGAGGGCCTGAAAGCATCCCACAAGCTCGAGAAACACTGGAACAAGTTTCTGCATGATCTTTGGGAAGGAGAACTACAGTATTGGTCCTATCCGAGCAATCTTGATCATCGACACTGGTGTTCGGTTCTTCCAGTCTTGTTCTAGTCGTGCCTCTATCTACTTCAGAACTGAGCTTTGAGTCAGACTGATTCCCCTTGCGCTTAAAGGCTTCATTTGTTCCGGATAAACTTTGTTGCGCTTCCTTGTCGGTGCATATGGGAGTGGACTGCTTCTGAAAATTCTGAGAAGCTCCTCCAAGATTATTGGCAATTTGAGAGTTGAATTCCAAAGGATATGCTTTGGTTTGACAATGCTGAAAGATGGTGTGGCCTGTACGTTGATGAGACTGAGAGCTAACAGGCCCTGCTACTTCTTCATGAGAATGCACCTGCTGCTGGTGCATCCTCCGCCAAGCAGGAGAGTTGCTATGGCCACCACTTGAATGGGGGGATGACTGATCTGTCGAGAACAACGAGGTGCTACTGCTTGCAGGTGAAAAGCCATGCTTTAGGAGCACCAGCTTGTTGCCCCAGCGCCACTTCTCCAAATGCCTCCAATCAAGGAGGCCCATATTCAGCGGTTTTCCCCGAAAATCCTTTACTTTTGCCAAGTAATTCGGTATGCTTGACATATACTTGATCGCCTCTTCCTCTTTGGCAGTCTTGCACTTTGTCATCTGATGTTGCTGCTTCCCTACAGCTCCATGTGCCTGATCTTCCACATTTCTTCTTATCTCATAATGAAGCTCATCGGATGACGATGGATCCTTATCTTCCTTGAACATGTCCCGTAACTTTATACCACGATGGACACGGTGAGGCACAGGAGTCTGATCCATTGCTCGGCTTGGCACTATGGGAGACTTACAGCTTTCACAGACCTCCAAAATTACTCAATAGGAATCTGGATGTTACAACCAGCAATAATATACTTCTGTTGCATTCTTCTACATAATGAAGCTCTCGATCTCCTTTTCAAATTCAGCCGTGAATAGCAGAAAAAGAGTGAGTACACCAAATCTGATAATTATCATCGAAGAGAAAATAGAATTCAGACCATGTCTGATACGATTAGTGCATGAAATCACACTTGAAACAAGAATCTTGTACCATATCATAAGCTCAGGTTGATATGGTTAGTTTAGCTTGACACGTACACACCATAGAAAACCAAATCCATTTAGGCGAAGGTTAAGGTGGCAGTAAACCCAAAAACACAAAACCAGATATATCGACACACAAATTAAATCCGCAGGACGTCTATCGTTTGATCACAACGACCAAGTAATTAACGAAGTAGGTTTCTTAGTATGATTACAGGATATGTGACTAAAACTAACAAGTTGGAATCTTGCAATTGCCTTTGTTTCATTGTTTGGCAGTTTGTACGAGGTGGGCACCTTTGGTTTCTTTACATCGATGAAAACAATCTACATGTGACTCGGAGGAATTCCCAATGGTTTCAGATTCTCAGCCTTTGTCGCATACCCTCATGTTAGAGAACTTGAACCTAGAAAATCTGTTAATGGGATTTAACAGAAGGACAGTACAGCACCAAATGCAATTACAGAAGCTTACAAGCATGAAAAAACAACCTGAGAATGTCCTGTTTTGCATCACAGGCTCACCATACGAGCAGAATTCGGTGAAAGAATATACTGCCTGATTTTGGAGGACTCGAAGTCGGCACTGATTGCAATGAGACAAATTGACAATGACGCTAAGATGAAGGCATAGAGAAATGGTATGGTCCATTGAATCTCACGTCGTATTATAAGACTGGAAGAAACCAAAAGAATGTGACTATGTACGACGGCCGAACTTTTAAGATATAAACAATATATACTGTGAACAACAGAGCTGAATCCTAATGTGGTGTCTCATAAGGTCATGAGTTTGAAACCGAGCTACTCTACATTGAAGGGAGACGATTCCAAGTCCTACAGAGAATCAAGAGACTCATATGAGAAAGTTGGTTTCTCGATTAGCAACACCAGCGACAACATAACGAATTCCCAGCTAGGCCTTCATACAGGACAGGGTAAAATTTTTTCATGGTTTCAGAGCTACCGAAATTCCAAACCTCGAAAGAGTAAAATTGAAGAAATCGAAATCCAGATGTTCATCACTGGAAATCAAATACGGTATTTGCGTAGTCCTCCAGACAAGGCGTGAGTTCATTCAATCTCCACAAGATCCGGTCTCCAATTACGTGGATTAGAACAATCAATCCAGTGAAATTAACAAGCACGAAAAGAAATTGAAGCATTGCAGACAAACATGTTAAGATACTTTCAACGTTGTGAGTATACCATTAGCTTAATCTTTTGTACATGTTGGTATCGCACTTTTCCACGCTTCAAGTGCAACGCAAAGCAACCCCCTGACCTGATGGTCGAAGAAGAACGTTAACTAACTTTTTTTTTTACTTTTTTTCCCTACAAAACTATTTGTGCAAGGAGACTGCAAAAACATTGTTCTCCAAAAAATCAGTAAATCTAAAAAAAAAGAAGCGAAAATTTATCAAGGAGGAACACGGTCGTGAACAATGACGACGTAAACAAATGAACCGCTTACTCTCCACTCACATTTCATCGTCGTGAATGTTCTCAACGATGATGACATTGAACTCAAGCAAAACACAGAAATCAAACCACATTCCCAAACCCCAACACATCAACGAAACCGAGAAGAAGATTCCAGAACCAAGACGAAGACGAACACATACCGGCCGGAAAACAACCCTCAACACTCGCCATCACCGCCTGCGCCGCCGTCGTCTCCGGCGGAGACCATTCTAAGCAGAAATCACAAGACGACGATTTCGTCTTTCCTTTACCGGGAATTTCGCCGAAGGCCTCTTGTCTCTGTATGAGACGTTGCCAAACTGAGGAGAGCCAAATTGTGAAGCGTCGTCGTTTTATTTGAGGGGTGGTGTGATGACGATGGTGATAATTTGAGGAGTGTTCTGTTTTGATCGGACGGTGGAGATTGGATGATGGGGGAGAAGGGGTTACGTCATGTGAGGGAGAGGTCTGTGTTTGTAGTGTGGGGCCCATGCGAGAGTTTGCTGTGGATTGCAAGTGAGGTTAGTGAAGTGGAGGGGATTATGTTATTCGGTGGATTAATAATGAGTGTGCGTCTGCGATGTGTGTCCATGACCAGCTTCCATTATTATCTGAGGTTCTCCGAATCCTTAAGATATGTCCACTACGAACTAATGCAAATTACAATATGGAATCATCATATTGCATGTAACAGAAATGTGTTACTCTTTTTGTCCGGAGAAACGATAAGAATTTGAGCTTCGCAAATTTTAGACGAAGTTTGACCACCCAATGGCCCAATTTAATCCATTATGTTATCCATCTCACATATTTTATATAATTTTGAAATTTCAATTTTTGTCTTATTAGAAATTTAATATATATATATATATATATATATAATTAAGAATTAAATTAAATTTAAAAAATATAAATTTACATATGCAAATATTTAAGACCGATGAAATATATTTTTATCAACGCTCAACTGAACTCAAGTCCCCCATGTCCATTTTCTTTCCTCTTTCGATGTAACTTGCATTAACTTGACGCCTAGCTATAGCCAATGGCTACATGGGACATGGGATAGGTTGACCAGAGCTTGACCATTAAATGTCATGGTTTTATTATTTTTTTCATTTCAAAAAAATTACAACATATAATTTATTAAATTGTCATGTTTCACTTAATTTGCTTTAATATTATTTTATTTGAATTTTTTTAAAAAAAATCGAAATATCCCTATCATTTATTTTATATCATGTCAAATTATTTCATTATTTTTTCTTTTTTTTTCTCATTCTTCTTGGATACACAACTCAAAGCGCATATTGTAATTCTTATAAATTATCATATTGTATAAATTATCGTCAATTAATCGTAATTTTTTTTAAAAATGAAGGGGGTAAAAAAACTCCAACAACCATTGATGAACCGAATTGCTATTTGCAACTAGGATATTTCGCGCAGATGTGGTCTAACAGGAAATGGTTAGAATCGAGTTCTAGATTGACGAAAGAAAGCATGAACAGAAAAAGATTAGAAAAGTCGCCGTGGTCAACAAGGGGAAAAAGATCCAATGTGGTCAACAATTCACGGCGACCACTCCATTTTTCCTTTTGTACCTCAAACCTGTGATGATCTAGAAAATTTAATCCATTTTGGTGCTTAAAGATAAATGAAGCCGTTGTCACAATATATTTTGCGGCATTTTAAATGATTTGGATTTTTATTATAGTTAATTTCATAATAAGTGATCTATATATGATATTGATTCCACCCGTTCGTTCCTAGATAGGTCAGTGCATTGTTGTGCAATTAAGCGATCTTGGTCTCGTTTCTTTGATGGCGAATATGGGTAGTTCGTTCATAATATTTTTTAATTTGGTTCATGTAAAAAAATATAAATACAATCAATCTGATCAGTTAAGTATACTCACTATTTTCTGTCATAAGTATTATAATAAATTACACTATCTTCAAAACAATATTTTTTTTTAATTAAAATACATATAAATTCACCATTCGTATAAATTCTCATATCGAATCAAAATATTTCAATAAATATAAGATGGAAAGAGTATGTAACATATGACCTATGGTGTGATAATCCTTTAGCACAGGATAATATGCAATGCTCGTGTTTGAGGTTCATAGTAACATGTTGTCTACGTCGACTTCGCATGATTGAATCGTGTTCCTTTCTAGCCGAATTCCTTTATGACCATGGTTTTCGCTTGCATATCAGCGTCACAACTGCGTATACAATTACATTCCCCTGTCGGATCTGGCTTAATTTTATTGAGTTCAAATCTTAGTAGTACAAATCAAACCAAGAACAAGCGAAACAAGAACTTTATGGCTGCTTCTGATATTCTTCTTGTCAATCCGACATAATCAGATTCTCCAACCGCTTCAGATGCTTTTCGGATGCCCCTCCGTTCAACATGGACTCAGCCTTCTCCTTCAGAACTGCAGCTCGAGCTCGTATCTCATCTCCTTCCTTCTCGGCCATCAACCTTCTTACACATCGCTCTATCTTCGATCTCTCGAACATGTCGTTCTTCAACTCCAATCCCACTTTCCACACGCTGGTAACATACTTGGCATCCGCAAACTGATCACCGAAAAAAGGGGTGCAGATCATCGGCACTCCTTCACAAACACTCTCGAGGGTCGAGTTCCAGCCACAATGACTCCAGAATCCTCCAACCGCTGGATGAGCCAAAACGTGCTTCTGAGACGCCCAGCTTACAATGCAGGCTCTATCCTCAACGATCATGTCCATGTTAGTTGGCAACAAGTCTTTCCAGGAACGCCCTCCGTGAATTAGTCCTGATCGAATCACCCACAGGAGCGGCAACTTGGACGCCTCCAAACCCCAAGCTATCTCTATGATATCTGCTTCGGAGATGGCTCCAATGCTGCCAAAGCTCACATAAAGAACTGATCGTGGTTGTTGTTCGTTGAGCCAAGATATGCAGCTGGAATCTTCCTTGATCAACGAGTTGGGCGATGTTTTTCCCGTGATCTTGTGAAATGGACCGATGGGGAGGATCGGGACTCGTAAGGCTTCTTCGGCGACTCTGAGCGCTTGATGCTCAAGAAACTCCATGGTGTTGAGTATTACTGCAGCTGAAGTTGTGATTGCTTCCCTAACTAATGATATTGAGTTGCCCAATTTGGACTGCCTAAATGATCAAATGATATACAAATCGGTCTAGCAACGACAAAAACGATGAGGAAAGTTCAGATAGTTGGTGGTCAAGTTGGATTTGAGTATTTGTAGTGGTATGAGTTGATGAGAGAACTTTAATTTACCATCCCTTTTTTTTTTCTTCCGTCGTCATAGGAAAAAGCGTGATCTGCATATACAGTATTTAGGGTGAATCAAGTTAATGAAACAAATAGAGGAGTTCATAGATTATTATACAAAAGATTTGAATACAAAATAAACCGATTCCAGCAAGAGCCTGTAAGTAGCTATAGAGGGAAACCGTCAATTCACAGGTGCATTGCTATGCTATACATTCCTTTTAGCTGTTGCTGTGGTGCTAATATCCCTTGCTATCAGATTGAAGAAATGATATCTATCAGCTTGTTCAAATACTTGAGAGATGACCCTTCCTCTTTCAAGCACAACTCAGTCTTCTCCTTCAAGATCGCGGCCCTCTGTCGCATCTCATCCCCTTCATTCTCCGCCATCAATCTCCTCACGCGCCTCTCGATCTCACCTCTCCTGATCTTGTTATCCTTCAACTCCAACCCGACCTTGCACACGCTAGTAATATACTTAGTGTTAACGAACTGATCGCCAAAGGATGGCTAAAAATCATAGGGACACCCTCACAGATACTCTCCAACGTCAGAGTTCCATCCACAATGTGTCCAAAACCCTCCTATCTCTTGATGCGCTAAGACTTGCGTCTGCCTCTCTTTTGTACAGTCTCTTGGAAACTCTCAGGCAACAGCTGATCCCAGGACTGTCCACCGATCACAAGTCCAGGACGAATGACCCATAGGAACGGCTGCTCGGATGCTTCTAAACCCCAAACTACCTCCATGAACTCAGGCGTGGTAATCTTGGCCAAGCTGCCGAAGCTGAGGTAGAGGACTGACTCCGGTTTTTGTTTATCTAACCAAGGACTGAATCTCATCAGTCATCAATCATGATCCGGAAAACAACACCTAAAAAATCACCCTTTCATTATTCTCTTCTACTTCATTTTAAAGAACAAAAAATGGCACCAGTGATTTTATTTTACAAGTCTAAAAGTTTTTACAATGAACAGAAGAAAAGAAGCGAAACCCATGCCAAAATCATGTGAGATAGCGCCAGCTGTTTCCATGGTGAGGCTGCGGCTCACCCTAACAGCAAACATTAAACAAATCCCTTTAGTGTAGAATTAAACTTTCCATGTCAATGACTCCCAACTTCCCAAGTCGAAGCGGTCCATGAAAGATCTTCTTTCTGTTTCGAGGGAGTATGTAGAGTTGCAACCATACCACTAGCAGGAAGATCAATCGAATAGTATAATGATTTTGGCTGGTTTCATCGATACAAAAAATCACAAAAAAATCATCGTTTACTTATCCATGAGAAGTCCGAGATGGGTATAGATAAATTTATTGTGATTGAGATAGATTAGAATTAATTGAAGAGAAAAATTTAAAAAAAAAAAAAAGATGGGATGAATATACTGGAGGTACTATGAATTCGATGTTCCCATGTGGTTTATTGCATTATTGATAGAAGTAAATGAATACTCGGAGTATTTAAATTCTTAAAAATCTCTTAAAAAGATCATCACATTAAATTGATTAATGCGGATAGTTATGGCCATATCAACCATACAGATCCAAATAAAAAAAAAATCATCACTGCAACAAAAACCACACCAAAATACTCGCCCTAAATCAAATTAGTCACGCATCCCTCCCCTCCTAAAATTGGCCCACTCGATCATCAATGTATAGTACAAACTCGTCACAACCACAGTAAACAATCTCATTACTACATAACCAAAATCCCCCCTTTGTCAAAAACCTCTACTGCACAACACATCCCCAGTATCTATCCTCATCTCGTATTCCTCTCTTTTAAAAATCTGAAACCACAAACAAAAACACACATCTCAATATCTCAACAATGGATTCGATGCCGGGCATGACCATGTCACCACCACCCTCAACCATGACCACCACGAACACGTCATCCATGGCATCCATGCCGATGCCGGACAACAACAACCCATCAATGATGAGTACAATGATGCACATGACATTCTTCTGGGGCTCCAAAAACACACAAGTCCTCTTCACCAACTTTCCCGGCGCCAGCATCGGCCACTACTACCTCGCCCTCTTCCTCGTCTTCCTCGTCGCTTTCCTCGTCGAGCTCGTGTCGCGATCACGACTCGTCAGCCCCGACGCCGGGGACTGCGTTCGAGGGCTCGTGTTGTCGGGGCTGCACATGCTCAGGATGGGTCTTGCTTATCTTGTCATGCTCGCTGTCATGTCGTTTAACGGCGGCGTGTTTCTCGCTGCTGTCATCGGGCATGGGATCGGGTTTTTGGTGTTCGGGACGAGGATCTTTTGGAAAGGGGATGAGATTGAGGGGAGGAATTATTATGTCAAGAACACCACGGAACTTCCTCCGATGAATTGTTGATTAATGAGTTTGGGATCGATCCATTGTTGTTGTGCTTTTTGAGTTTGATATAGGATAGGATGGATACGATGAATAATATCATATCGCTGTTTTATGCTGGTCGGAGTCAGATAATCATCCGAGGATCAATATCCCTGATGCGATGGAAATATATAGAGTTTGATAACAATAATACATACTGGGGATTGATTTCAGTTCCTATCGAATACATCGACTATGTCACAAGACTTCTTTGATCGATCTATTATGTGTTACAGATTAGCATATGTTTGCGATTCGTATCCATATCGTTGCCAATATGGATTATGGTTTGCTACCACACATCTAAGTGAACTGATATGTATTTCGTTAGATTGAATTATTGATCACATGATTTAAAATCAAAAAATTATGATATGAATAAGATGATAATCAAAATCCGACCAAAACTCCATCAAAAACTTTGTTTCTTCCTTCTCAATTTCGTCGGCTGATTCTAAATAGCTTTCTATTTTGACAAGAAATTCCGCATGTTCTTTCGCCAATTTATTTGATACGACGGGCCGTAAGTCCTCCTCATCTAACTCATCTAAATAGATAGGCTTCTCGAAAGAAAACTGATTGTCTTTATTTGTAAGAGGCCTATTTTTCACAGGAATGAAGTCATACGACCACATGCCAAAAAAGTCGACTCGACACCATATCTTATCTTATTAGAATCTCTTTTCCAGAATCCATTTCACTTGTTTATTTGAAGTTTAAATGAAACTAACTTGTTTTGATATGCACTCCATGAAAAACCTGAAAAAAGATGTATAGTTTGATTTGATTGATACAGTCTATACAGATGGTGACAAAAAAGGACCATTCATCTTTTTTTGAGGTCCAAACTAGAAACGATAGACTCGTTAGAAGTCAAGGTCAAATTGGGGCCTATTTGCATCTGGTGAATATATCAACCACAAAATGGTTTTGGGCCTTTTGGACACGACAACGACCATATTAATTGTGATTTATGATGATAGTTAAGGCGTGGAGATTATGTTGCTAACTATGGTTTGATACGGTCCTGTAGATCTAATGATAGATATTGAAATGCTAATTGATAAAATTTTCAACTTGTGGAGTAATTATACTGTTTTTATCATCGGGTAAATTGTGCTTCAACCCTTAAACTACATGTCGCATACTTTCTTTGTTCCATGAAGATTGTACACCCATCACGAGTTTATTCCTAAATTTATTTCCACCTAAACTTATGAGTATATAATTTGAGGATAACTATATATATCAAGGATAAACAGATTAAGCATCACAGATCACGATGATATCGAGTAGTAACAAACAAGAGCCACGAGCACCTCATCTCATTTCTTGTTTTCTTCCAGGCTCCAGCCCATACATGACAAATTAATGTCACATACTCACATGCACGTAGCATATCCTTTGCAGACTCCTCTACAGAATTGTCAGTCAATCAGTTCCCGAAAAAAAGAAAAAAGGACGGCCCCATCATGATCGGCCCAATGGATCATCGATATGAAATCAGAAATGGGTCATCACTCATTGCCTGGACGGCCCATAAAATA
Organism: Drosera capensis; assembly: GCA_001925005.1. NCBI lineage: Eukaryota > Viridiplantae > Streptophyta > Magnoliopsida > Caryophyllales > Droseraceae > Drosera > Drosera capensis. The sequence goes on from LIEC01006315.1 coordinate 118,258, forward strand.
AAACCTTTTTGTGGGCCCAACTCATGTGGATGCTAAGATACAGATTTTCAATGAAACCCTAACAAGCTCAACCGGATCCACCTGATTGAACTGATATGGTACATAGAGATTGAGTACTCAACTGAGAGCTTCGAAACAGCAAACAATGGACTTTTGAAAGCCCAAACCTTTTTGTGGGTGCTAAGGGCCCATTCTGCGAGCCCAAACCTTTGCTGTCGTCGTCGCATCGTATGCCTGCAAGTTGAGAGTGAGTTTAGAACCATATACATTAATAATATTATTGTTAATCCAGAGTCAACGTCGATAATCATTCTAACTTCTGTTAAAAAAAATCAGTGAAAGTAGAAGACAATCTCTGGAAAAATTAGAAGATGTAGGCTACATAAACTAGCAATACGTTAATGGTATTTAAAAAAAAAAAAACTAGCAATACGTTGATTGTACCGTCGTCAAGAAGAACACTTGATCCAAAAGGTGATGAGGGGCATTCGAGTTAATGCACAAATGTTATCCCTGAATCCTGAATCTCACAACATAGTGCTCCTATTTTTATAAAGTTTTGATGAAGTCCTCTAACTCAATAATATTGTATACTTTGGCATGAGCCTCACAGGCAATACCTGCCAGTCCCTTGACAACAAGTCTTCACTACACCACCTACTAGTATGATACGACTACACAAATTGATTAAAATCTGGTTGAGCCTATCCCAGCTCATAGTTGACCCTTATACATCAATATCATTTTTGGTTACTTGATATCTTACACTGAGTTCATCTCCATTGTTGATCATCATACAAGACCTCTCTGAATCATATTGATCGATCAAATGGGCAAGGACCGATCAATAGGCGTGGCGCTCGACTACTCAAAAGGAAGCAAGGTCGCGCTGAAATGGGCGATTAATAACTTCCTCGAAAGCGGCGACACTCTCTATATCATCCATGTTAAGCCGGCGCTAGGGAACGAGTCTCGTAACGTCATTTGGTCTGCTAGCGGATCACGTAAGCGATACTTTGATCGATCTCTTAATCATTTCAATGCTGCCTAGGTAGGTTTTTTTTTTTTTTTTTTTTTACAGATGTGTTATTGACTCGATATGATTTATGTTTGTGTCAGCTTTGATTCCATTCAGCGAGTTCAAAGACCCCGCGGTGTGGCAAGGTTATGGTGTTAATACTGATGCTGAAGTTCTTGAGTTGCTTCATGATCTGTCAAATCGACTCGAGGTGCAGTAGTTTTACCTTGACTCTCGGTATTCAATCTCAGTCTAATAGCTTAGACCAAAATAAGTAGATATCAGCACATATAAGGGATCGAACTGATGGTGGATCTAGAACTCATAATCTGCTATGATGAAATCAGTTCTATCAAAAATACGAATTGATGGTAAAAAAACAAACTCGTGTATATATGGACGGTTTTAGACTTTTTGATACCTGGAGTTGAAGAGCTTTCCTAAAAGATCCTAAATTGTGTGTGATTGCAGGTGAAAATAGTAGGGAAAATATACTGGGGAGATGCAAGAGACAAGATCTGTGGAGCTGTTGATGACTTGAAGCTCAGTGGTTTGGTCATGGGCAGCAGAGGCCTTGGTTCGATCCAGAGGTGAACCACGTTAAAACCCATCGATTTTCTCCAAGCACCTAAACTTAGTATCCTCCAATGAACTCGATTGATTGATCGAATCCTGTAACGTTGTCATCGACTGCAGGGTGTTCCTAGGGAGCGTGACCAGTTTTGTGACCGAGCATGCGACTTGCCCCGTGACCGTGGTCAAGGATCCGAGCAGCAGCTAGTTGACTCTCTCCCATCACAACATGTTCCTTATATATCTGCTGTGTTTGTGAATCAAACCTGTATGTATTCAGGTCTCCTGGTTTGCTGATTCGTTTCTGCTGGTGTATGCATCATGGATTGTGTTTCCAGTCAATAATTCGATACGATTGCTTCGTGAGTAGCTTATGTTCTTGTTTCAGTTTTAGGCCCGTCAGCGCACTGATTTCTGTTTCCAGAACCTAGGATCGTGAATTAGATTTACGATCCCATTATTCGATCCCCTTGGCCTTATTTTCATGAGAGACATCAGTGATTGGCTGAAGCTCAACCCCTTCAACAGTACAGCCTCACTTCTTTTCCCCAACTATCACAGACTTCTTTTGTTTCGTTCACGTTATCCCCGTAAATCTAAACTACAGCCTTTTTTCCTGCATATGCACGAGTTTCCCTCTTCTCCAGTCAAGAAAATCTTAAAGGATCCTGGGCAGATCTAACGCTAAAGACAACCCGAACATTCTAAGCTCGTGAGCTCGTGTTCCTAATGTGATACTTACGACAGCGTAAGGAATCATACCTGGAACCAATTTAGAACCAATTTAGAAATGTTACAGCCACTGAACTGGCCGAGCGGAGCAGATTCCAGTTTCATCAGATATACTTCATCAACATCAAACCGGGAGATGGACAGGATCACACTTACCTTTAATCAAAGGGTCAAAGAAACCAGAACTGATGTGCTCAAAAGCTTATTAACTGCTGCTAAAAATGACTTCAACATCTGTAACAGTTGACGGGATAACGCAACTGATGAAAGGCGGCACGCTTTCGGCTCCACTTTAGAAGCCGAAGTGCTTAACAAAGCAATCACACTTCAGTCACTTTTATGTAGTTGTACAGATACAAACATCAGTTCGCCTTTTACCAGCTTTGATAGACATGTTCGCCTTGTGCAGCCCCTTATATTCAGCACTCATTAGGAGCTGGTAACGGGATTGCCTATGCTTCATGCTTATAAGGGTATCGGCATAAGGGGGCATATTAAGATACATAATACTCCGTCTTTATGAGTCTTATATCATAAGGTGACATTATTATATGGTTTAAGATACAAATCGAGTTTGGAGCTGGGATGACACCAATGACTGTATCTACTGGTGTTCTACACTCCGTGCTTTGAGATAAAACACTGCACAAACAAATTCGAGGAGAAACGACAGAGAGAGATTCAGATGCAAACAGGCCAATGGAATTCACTGCCCTATAACCTAAAAATTTACATTAAACCTGACCAATGTTGAACACCAAGCCATTTGATCAAAAAGCAAACGGCATACCAGACAGAAGCCCTTCGGGCAAAGCTAGAAAAATAAGACGACGACATTGTTCCGTTGCTTAGTTTGGCCGCGAGAGAGAATGAAAGAGTTAAAAACAAGCTTCATTCTACTCTCCCACCATTTTCAGCTGCCAGAACCTTTACACACAAACAAAAGGAAAAAAGAACTACTGTATATTACAGATAATCCTGAATTCTTGCTCTTCAAAATGCAGGTAGCGAACTCGGATGCTATACAGACTCCATCTTTTTCTGCAAAATGAAGAAAGAAGAGTTACGGCTCAGATAATCCGGAAGTAGAGAAAAAAGGGTTTCGAGTCTATATACCACATTATAGAAACTATAAAAGTTCTTCAGCTGATGAGGTCCTAATAATACAGCGATCCTGCAAGACAATGACTCCGTTCTTTGTAAAATCTGAAATTCCAAAATAGATAATGCCAAGTCCATAGGTAGATATGCGACGGAAAGTAAAAATGTATACGAAGGATTGACACATCATTGATTTTACCTTCCCACCAGTTTCCCCTAGATGCACCATTGGAATTGTTTCCACTCGAATCATAATCTTCGCCCTCCTTCTGAAAAATGTATCCAAGAAGACACCAGAGGACTCGTATTCATAATTCATCGCAAGGGACTTGATTAGTGCAGATACAGGACGTAAAAGAACATGATACTTACGGCTGCATAAGAACCAGAGTTCTGTGCGGTCGACGACTGGGGATACATCTCTTGCCCGCCATAATAAATAGACGAGCTAAGATAGCAAGGATGCGTTCTTTGCTCCTGACACGTTGAGCTCTTGTCTTTGTAGATTGTGCTACGATAGGCACTGGCACGGTTCTTGTCCAAGCTGTCTGAGAGACAAAATAAGCACCAGTCATTACAGTGACATAGTTAAAATTACCAAAGATTATTTGAACCTACAAAGCAAAAATCACGACGATAATAAACTGAATGGACCACATAATCGAGCCACCATCGAGGAATCACATCCATCTGCTTAACAAAGTTTGAAGATGGTCAACGTACTACTGATATCGCTAGTGGGCCCCCCCGATTATGATCGCACGAGCATCCCCGACATAACATCGTGATACACCTGTAGACCGATTGGTATCTCTTGCGGAGGCCACAGGACTAGGATTAAGCAGGTCATTATAACAGCTATTTAACGAAGAGGTACTACAGTCTTCTATGAACTGTACTATGTCATTATCGCCAAGGACCAGTTCATGTGATCGAGAAAGAACTACAATCAACAAGTATTCCTAGAGGGACACCATTGAGGTCCAGCACCATTTCCTAGTCACCATATAGCATAATAGGATACGTGGCATGAACCCGACCTGGCGGCGGTCTTTTGGTCCTCCAAGGGCACTTTGCCTGCTTGCCTAGTGGTACAGTAGCCATCAAAGCTTACACGAAGAGCGTGCAAGGCAATATTCTTTCCCCTTCTTGAGAGGACAAACAGGAGTTTTCATAAGTTCTTTCACTTCAATGCAATAAGTTCCACTCCACATTAACAGAAGTCATATATCCCATCAAGATCAATGCTTAGTACCTGGATCTAGTCGTTATTTATCACAAGAAATAGACATTATTAGTTGTATTTCTTCTTCAGGCACTTGACTACTTCATTAAGCGTGATAAGTTTACCTTAATCAGTATTTTGTCAAACTATTATGGTGAGAGGTTTAGTCTTCCTAAAGTAGCAAGATATGCAATAATTGGTGGCAGACAACTTATAGCATAGCTCTACCAACAAGAGTATAGGATAACTGAATCAAATGATGGTGGGACCAACCACATCTTCAACTGAACAACAAAGGCACGGCCACTGAAAGCATGTTTCTCAAGGTAAAATCTTCTAGTACTATAATTGAACAAACAACAGGAAATGGAAACACTCTTTCGCTGTTCCTGGTTCAAGCGTTTTAAGGCTGTCTTAGTTAGGTTTTATAAACCGATAAAACTGACTTGTAAATACTTCTTATTCAATATGACTATTTGAAAAATGACTTGCAATGAACATATAGAGTCATAGACACTCTAGGCTTCTTATTTCAACGATCTACCAAAGTACGTAAGCTATAATCACTTATAAGCACTTCATGATCTTACACTAACACACGATTGCATGGCATAGCATCAAAAGAAGAAGAAGCCCGATAAATAAATGAATAGAATAGGTTCAATACTTCAATTACCCAACACAAGACCAGTTTACCATCAAGCCATCGACATAGAAACGAAACATCAAGAGAGTCAAAAGTTCCAAAATGCTTCAAAATACCTTGTTTCTGCTGCTTCTGCCATGATCCTCCCACCTGAAAAACAAACCCCAAAAGCACCAAAGCCTCAACATTTCATCATCAACAATTAGAAACCCCAAGAAAAATAGAGTTAAAAAAACACTCAAAACTATTTAAATGGAGAGAAATCACCTTCTGTGGAGGGAAAATGGAGGAGAAAACATCAGTCTTGGAAGGATCTTTGGTCCCAAAAAGCTCAGATGGCAATGATGAAGAAGCTGAACTCACTTGTTTCTTCCCCTCCATTCACCACTCAATATTTCTCACAATCACACAAACAGCAACCAACCCAAAACCCCAAAAACCCCAAATCAAATGACCCAAAACACCTCAAGATTTCACCTCACCACACAAAAAACAACATACACATAACACAAACCCCCCAAAAAAACAACCACCCAATTCTCAGAACCACAAAATTCAATGACCCAAATGATCAAATCACCACAAAAACTTCTCTTTTTTGTGAAAGAAAAGCGCTCAAATACACGTGATTTCACTGAGGTGAGGATAAGATACACTAGCAAATTGAGGTGTTACGGTTTTTTAGCTCTTTGTTGTTGTCGTTGTTGTCACGGCAATCACGTACACAGCCAGAGATCGTTTTTATAGTGCCGAAAAATGTCCCCTTCGTATGTTTTGCGTAAAATTTTGGATTTGATGGAATCGGCCAAAAAAAAAAAAAGTGTGGCCCTCTGCTTGCCCACCAATAATAATAAAAAGACCCTAATTCGAAATATTCCCAAATGAAAATGTTCAATTCCACTTCAAAAATTGCGGACCAATGAATGGATTGGAATCGGGGAATTCGTATTGGGGTTGAATTTCGTAGGGGACCAAAATGAAAAATTAGGGATTTGGGAAAACCCTAATTCGAATAGTAAGTTTGGTTTGTTTTGAAACTTTAGAATATTCATGGTAAATTGCTTGTGAAATTTCCTCAATGATTTGATACAATGGTTTGAGTCAATATGTTATATCCCTCTCGACCAAGCTCCATGTGTGAGAATACAAAATGCATACGGGTTAGCTATGTTATTATATTCTTCGAGGGAAAATGGAGTGTGCAATGTGATGTAGGTGTGTTAAATAAGCAATGAACAATTGAGATTGAAGTAATAAAAATGAATAATTGAGATTAAAATAAAATATTTTAATCACAATCTTTTATTTGTATTGTATTAATTCTAATTATTTATCTATTATTATATATATATTTATATAAGTCATGACACATGCGTTCTACACTCTTTTTCGAAAGGTTAATAACTATGTTATATTCACTTATTATTACTTGAGTCTGAACTGAAACATTAGTCAAATTATATATTCTCTCCGTCGTTAAAAAATTACCAACATTTATTAAATTGAGATATCCTAATTAAATTATAACATTATATTATTTGAAATTTTTTCTTTTATAAAAATATCAAACATTCATATCATTTATTTTCTCACTATTTTTTCAACTATCAAACACATTCAACTATTTTTTCTCACTCCTCCCAATCACACACATGAAATGACAAATTAATTTTTATAATAAAAAATAACACACATATAAATTATTATGTTAAATCAATCTGTTGTAATTCTTTTGAAACGGAAAAAAATATGTTTTATGAATACATATTCTTAAGATATCAATTGAGATCAAAAGTCTTCATGGAAGAAGATGAAGGAAGTATATCCATGGCATTTTGAGGAAAGAACATAATTTTTAGTTTTGTAAAGGAGTCGACTTTTTTTCTTCTTGGGCATATTTTTAGTTTTTAGCTTTGAACCATTGCATCGAATATGTGGATAGACATTTGGATGATCTCTTAATGGGTGTGTATGGGCTTGGGGTCCATCATGGACCCATCAAAAGGGGCCCATTTTATTCTTGCTTAACATATATCAAGCCCATATGTTTTTTCTTTTTTCTTTTTGAAAGGTCAAGCCCGTATTTTCATTAAACAAAAAAACATGAAGCCCATTTCTGATAGATGCTGGAATAATCATGTTCTTAATTAACAAAAACAAGGTTTGGAGCTAATTTGAGGAAATCATTGAATTTAAAAAGTGTTTAGGAATTATGTGTCAGTGACATATTATATGTCAATGGATTAATTAATGAGACTTAAATAGTAAAAATGAAGAATTGAGATTTAATTATCACGATTAAATTTTAATCATTCATTTATGTGTTTTAATTTCAGTCATCATTTGAGTACTTGATACATGATTTGTCAAACCACATATTTTTTTTTCTATTTAAGAATCAATGGTTAAAATTTAAAACTTATTTTTTGAATGAATTAAAGAAAAAAAAATCAACTTTTAATCTTAATCCTTGATCTTCAAAATTAATAATATAATCAAAAATAATATTATTTATAATTAATCATAAATTCATTTTCTCAGAAGATAGACCAAGAAAAAAATGGTAACCATTACAAGAAAGACTTGCAATATCATCACGGGTGTCCTGATCATATTGTAAGTCTTGAGATGCTATCATAAAGATATCATCTAGATTTGAATATCATCCAGATTTGAAGTGCAAGGAACTTTCGCTATAGTCCATTTTTCACATACTACATATATGCAAGCGAGAAATGCTAATTACATACATATATGTAATCATTTTTTTTTTTACATTTTCTCTCTCATTCATTAATTTAAAACAAATATAATCAATTTAAGTGGATCCTATTAAAAATCAATGGTTATGATTATTCAGTGAAAAAAATTACAAAAGAAAATGTCCGTAACATTATTCATTTACAAGCATAGCATAAAGAATCTAGAAAACAAGTTGTGCCATCATTTTTTAGTACATTGTCTCGTCATTTTTTGCCTGGAAAGTTATCAAAGATTCATCATCCTGCAAGATTTGACCCATAGAGATAAAGCATATGCTAAGGGTCATCCCAAGAGGACTGTTGCGACTTTTGTTATCAGATACCTACTATAGTACATTGATCTTTAATTTGCCATGAACTTTCACTATCTTCTAAGATACCTTCTTTGTCCGACAAAGAGAAAATATTGAACATAAGTCCAAAGCAATATCTGAAACAGTATGTTCCATTTTCCTCCTCCAACTAACTGATCTCATTGGAATCCAAATGAAAAGTTGGACATATGATCCTTTTTCGCAAACAGAGACCCCATTTTATGTTTACATTGAGATAGGATGAGTGAAGATAAGCAGATAAGGTTTCTTCAGTGTTAGGATGACTCAACTCGACTGTGCCGATCGATGATGACTCAACTCGAATGTTTGTATGTATTATTTTACGGCATAATTTGATACATCCCGGAATTCGTCAATATCCAAATCATGTCATTTAGTCGTCAAGAAGAGTTCATCGAGTAAGCAGCCAGAAAATTTATGATGTTTTTATTGTATAACATGAGTAAGAATGGTCGTTGTTTGTTGGTTGTTTAGTAATTAATGCAGTATTTCTTGATAGAATCACGTAACATGGTCGGCAAGATAGCATTGCACAAAAGCCTTCACTGACCGAAAACTCGAAAAGTAGTATAAGGGAATTAGCATTCCCACGACAATCAGCATATTTTCCAGGCTTACTAGATAATGAACATATGCAGCATCTTCGTTTCTCCAAAATGGGATTGGATAAACTCATAATTTCTACCTTTTGTGATCCTATATGTTACTTTTCATATCTTTGATTACTCGGATGCAAAAATGTACTTCGATTCCTTTTCTTGGATATGCTGGTTTAAATGGTCTTTCGGGTTTACGGATTATTCGGTTGATTAAAGAGAAATCCCGAAAGATTTTATTTTTAAATATAATTTGTTCTAAACTTTTTTTTCCCTTTTTTTGATAATTTCATCTGAACTGGTAGATGTTCGAATATTTGAGATAGGAAGGAAATGAGAATTTGATGAACATGAGCTCATTGGCCATTGGAGGACATAGGAAGCCATCAGGTGGGTCCAAAACAGAGTCATAGAAAATGACTAGTCAACATTGCAGGGACTACTTCTTAATGAGGATATTGAGACCCATACTAATAACAACATACAGTACATATTTTGATATATGTTGTTATCTTGGACCATGTTTGGTTGGGATCTCGCACAGAACAACATAACAGAATGAAAACGCACTTGGATCAATCTTCCTTACTGGGAGGGATTACACCTCTAATTTTCTCCTTACCTGCAAAACTGATAAGGAAACAACAGTGTTGATGCTCCACTTCATGTCGGTTTTGATTTCACCTGTCGTGAGGAGTAGTGGCCAGTAATTAGATCAATTCATCACCATTGCCTGTTTCTGTTATCGCTTCCGGCTGCTCGAGGATTCCAAACCAATACTTGCTTAAGAGCAAGTCCAATGCTATATGGTATATTTGCATAGTCATAATCATAATTTACATATAAATAGTGTAAAATAGTCAAAATTTACCTACGAAAATGCCATTTTTTAGCAATGTGAATTTTTAACCTTTTTTTTCTAAAGTATCTCAATTACTTTATTATTCTCGTCCTCTTTTTTTATTGGATTGTCACTTAATTGATGATGTGGCATAAAATGTCTTAGGCATTTGCATACCCAAATTTCACATGTAAAATAACAAAAGTCAAATTATAACTAGAGAACACAGTGCCATTGGAGTAAAAATTTGTGACCATAATTTTATAGCTTTAACAATCCAATATACCCAAAAGTCCAAAACATCAACAGGAATAAAATATCGTGAGCGGCAGGATTCGAACCTGCGCGGGCACAGCCCACATGATTTCTAGTCATGCCCGATAACCACTCCGGCACGCCCACTTCCCCGGTGCTTAGCTAGAGACTTTAAATCTATTAACTACTATACATGTGATTAAATCCGAGAAGAAAAACAAAATTCAAAATGAAAGGAATTTCTTCGACATCTCTGCACGCCTTTTCCTCTCCCAAAGCGTGCTCGGCAATTTTCCTCTCCACTTCGGCCCTCCGCTCATGGCTCGAAACAGGGTAAGATTCACCCATCTCTTCTCCCCATTTGCTTTTCGTTGTGTATTCTCAGGTGATTTTGCCCCTATGCTTCGAAAAAGTGAAGAAAACGTAGCATTGTGACTCCCTTGTAGATGATTGTGGTTTTGCTGCTTCATACTTTTTTATTGCTTAGCAGATGCTTGTTTGTTTGGTTGCCTCGGGGCGGAGCGTTCCGTGTATTTCCGGAGTGAGCGTCGTGGTTGATAGATTTAGTGTAATGAAATAGGGCGAGATGAGGTGAAATGTGTCACTGGTTTATGTTTGTCGTGTTTGAAATTAGTTCTTCAAAGTTTCGCTGGTGCTGGATTTCATCTGCAACGTAAACTCGAAGCATTGAAAAAAATTACTTCTATATGGTAAGTTGTTGTAGTGTTGTTCAAGGAAGCAGTCTCTTTATTGCAAAGTTTTAAGAATATATGCATCTCGTTTTCCTTAAACCTTGTTCAAGATGAGAACACTTAGAGTTGGTGTTGTTGCTGTTGTTGGTAGCATTGTTTTTTCTTCAATGTATATATGTTAAGGTTGTTTATTTCTTGGTAAATAGATCAATGCTATTGGCAGGTGTTGCATGCAAGAACCAGTTAATATTAGCATGTACTCAGTAACAACCTTTTGAACCCTCTGCTCTTTGATGACAGGAAGGACTGATTTTGTCGCTTATAGTTGGGCCGACGATGCACAAAATCCTCCCAGATGTCGAGAGATGTTCGTTGCTTATACAGAAGAAGGTATGAGTGAGACCTTTGTTATACTCTATTGCTCACATTCGTTTTTGTCTCCCTCTTATTGAGTAAGTCAGCTATAGTGTCAGTGTTTTGCTTCTTGCTTCTGGGTAGTCAATTAGTTTATTTGGTTGCTAACGACTGGAAGCCGGTATCTGTTGGCATGATTTACATCTCGGACTTATAATTGAAGTTTTACATCTGTTGTGCAGCTGATCTACGCCAAGTATGTTTAAGTTTGTGTTGTCTTATTCGGAACTGTAGGTAGTTGAGGTTCTTCGATGCATTTCATGCTTGAAAGTGTATGAAGTTGTTATATTATGTGGCTTTGTGTACCCACAAGCTGGAATTTCTTTACAGGCTGTGCTTCTGCATTGATTCTATGGCGTAACTCAACTCATCTGAAGCAATTTGCTGAAGAATGATATTAAAAGAGTTGAAGACCTTAGATACTACCGTTTCTGTCATCCTAGGAATAATTATATGAGGAATTGTTCTGATTTTCGGCTTCCTAGAAGTAATATTGTTATGAAATTTTTCTTTTGATTCTCAGAGACTGATAATGACCTGACGAGGGAGGTAGGCGGGTACAATCATACTGTGGTGCTGCGACAAATCAAAGTTGTTGATGGGGATATTCTTGATGCACTGCAACAAATCCCTCGTGGAAGTGTAGCTGGGGATTGTATCCGCCAGTTCTATTGCTAATCAAGCTACATTCGCACTTTTGTCTGGAGTAACTTCGCTTGTTCACTTCTGCAACTGATCAAAGGCCTTTTTTTTCACAAAAAAAGAAAAAAGAAAAAAAGTGTGCCCACTTTGTGATAGATGAGCTTTTTGTGATAGATAGGCTAGTTGGATTCCTCATTGTGCACCTGCATCTTAGTTCTTTGATATGTATACCTGCATGTAATTTTGATGGTGTTGAAACCTTAACTTCTTGGTAGACTTGGACGCCATTGTTGTTGGTATGGATATTCTGGTAAAGAAATATGGACAGACTAACAAACTATGCATCCGAATGACAAAGACAGTGCGTCGTTTAACAAAACAATGCACTAGTATAACAAAGACAGTGCACTCGTATAACAAAGATAGTATACCCGTATAATAAAGACAACGCGTACTGAGAGATATCGGAGGATACCATCGACAAGTTAAAGCAACTATATCCAGAAGTCAAAAGACAAGAACAAATATATGCTGAGAAAACATTGTTAATTTTATCCTAAGATACTATAACATTATGTGAAAGAGATTATTGCCTGGTGGAGAAGATGATAGTGGTGGAAGGAGATATGACGTGGAGGAGGGAGACGATGAGAGATCTAGATGTCATCGAAAGATTTTATTTAAAAAATAATTAATTAAAGATAATTTTGATCGTGATCGAATGATCAAAATCAAAGTGAATGGAGAATATTATGTCTAGGGATACAAAAGGTTAAATACTTTTGTTGTTGAAAAAGAAATCAAATGATAAGTTATGAAATACGATGCCATTTATCGATAAATAAGATCCAAAAATGACATCACAATTATATATGATTAAATTATCAGATTAAAACTATCTTTCTCTCTTTAATTAATGCTAAAATAAGTTCTTAATCTTAATCATTAATTTTCACATCTAATGATATAACAACATATAACACTATATATATAAATAGCTACAAATCCACTTTTGTTATCTAAAATATCCATAGTTTTTGTTTTATCAGTAGCATGTAATGTTATTTATCTAACTATGTATCATTTTTTTTTTTCTATTTTCTCTCCCTTATATATAAGGATAATTTTACACAAAATTCAACTCTTCCATTAATTCACGCGCATTGCTTTTGGGTTATACTTATTTTGTTCCAATGAAATTATAACGAGTTGAGTTGACTCAATAATTTATGTGGAATGATTTTTATTTATTAAATTCTTTTTATGTTTATGATTGTATGTGAAAGGATAGTGAGAAAAAAGGACAAGTGAATGGATGAGTAAAAATTATGGATATATTTGGATAATTTAATGAAAAGAATTCCTAATAAAAAAAATATGTTGTATTTCTCCTGTCACATAATATAAACAATATTTTTTCATTTGGGATCATCTCAAAATATGTACAAAATATCACATTAGTATAACATCTTCACATAAAAACAAAACAATCACTATCTCCCTCCGTTTCATATTAACGCAATACTTTTAATCATTGTATTATTTTATATGTATTTTGAGAAATTTTGTTTGTCGTCTTAATGATATAAAAAAAAACATGTAACTGATATCAAGTTAAAATATATAACATAAATTATTATTATTATTTTATAATAATTTTTAAAAAATATTTAATCATCTTATAATATGAATCAAAACATTATAATTAATTCGGATAGAATGAAATAAAATTTATCAAGACAAACCAAAGAAGTATAGTTTTTCGTTTATTTGACTTCTTAATGTTCAGATTGCAACTCGCACGTTCGCCTCTCATCTCCCTGCATCCCAGAACAAAATCACAAACAAAACACTTTTTACGTTTTCTCAACGGAAAATCCAAAACCAAACCCCCCTCTCATCTCCTCACCCTAAAATAAAAATAAAAGCCCAAAAATTCAACCCAAAAAAAAAAAAACATGAACAATCTCAATTCGAATCCCAATCCCAATTTCAAAATTAAATAATAATAAAAAAACAAATCCATTGGACTCCATTTTTCGATCGATGGATGCGGCGGTGCTCGACGACGTGATAAACAGACTGCTCGAGTTTCGAAACACGGCGGCGGCGAGACAAGGCGGCGGCGCGGTGAGGCAAATGCAGCTCTCGGATTTCGAGATCCTGCAACTTTGTTCCGCGTCGAGGGATATTTTTCTACAACAACCGAATCTGTTGGAGCTCGGGGCTCCAATCAAGATCTGTGGTATGAATCGATGAAATGATAATCAAAATAGTTGTGATCGAGTGGATAGTTAGGGTCTGGGGGAGATTTGGGGATTTGCGTTGCGATGGTTGATTTGGTAATTTGGTACTTATTTGATTTGATATTTTATGAGTTTAGGGTCATTGTAAGAATGTTGTGGTTCGTGTTTGAGGAGTTTCGATGTTGATCGTAGCAATGTGGGTGTTGGAGAACTCGTTTTCTGCGATTGAGATTGCGGCTGAGTTATCGTGGAGTAATACGATTGACCTTCTGTGTTTGAGCTAACTTGGAGTCGTAGCATACTAGCATTGATCATGTATGTTTGTCAATGTGTTTGGAGATGGTGTGTAATGATTTGGATTGATGAGAGGAGATTGTGGTTGTTCTTTGATTAAGTGGGATCCGAATTGTAACAATGAGGGAGTTGGGAGACGGCGTTAGGAGGTTATTGAGCTTGTGCCTATGCTTCCGAGGAGTTGCTGGGTTGATTTTCCGTGTTTATGCATTGATTTTGAGATGTTTACGCTGTTTAATTTTGCGTGAAGAGTTTACTGTCGGTGTTGTTTCCTGCATGGGAACTTTGTTCTTATTAGCTAGAGCTGTTATTGCAAAGATGGTTATTGGAGCATTACAGATTCATGGGGCATCATTGGTGGGTAGAGTGTCGTGGGTTACGTATAATTGCTTGTGCATTGGGTAGGAGTGAAAGTGGGTGTATGGCTAGTTCTTTAAGTGCAGTGCACTCATTTGCAAATATGCATAAAGAAATTGTGGTCTTAAGTCCTAATTGAAGTCTAGAGGTAATGATATTGCTTTGCTATAAATTGTGCTTAATGCTTTAGCCATGCCATAGATAATACGAGATAATGAAGAACAGTTGGATATTGGGATGAATAAAGATTCAACTTGCAACTATTCTCCCTCTTTGCTATTGATATTATCATCATTATCTTCTACGCTTCTAGGTCTCATTAGTTGGGGTCTGTCATGTCAATTCTATTTTTGTGTTCTACATCGTGAAGAGCGTGTCTTGTAGCGAGTTTCAACATGTCCGCACCATCTGTAATTACGTCACTTTGGTCTCTTTTATTCGTTTGCCTTCCATAGATCATCCCACTTCACTGGAGCCTCTCATTTCATGGAATTTACATGTCCAGTCTACCTCAAAACATTATTCTTTTTCTTTCTCCTCTATATTGAGACAATTGTACTTGTTGACATAACCTACATGTGCGCAGTCTAGGATTGAGTGCCTCTAGACGTGGTGAACTTTTGAACTTGGAGCTAACAACATGCTGTTCTTGGTTCATGAACCAATGCTATATTAACAAACATGGTGCAAAGTGTACATTTGTTTGATATAAGATTTGACATAGTATTTGTGCTTTCGTCGGTAAATTTTAGCGTGTTGTAGCAGAAGAAGGTTTTGTCATCCTTTGTGCTCTGCCTATAATTGTGCTCCACGTAGTAAGTTCAATCGCTTTTCTACCATGGTGCAATGCCTTCTCCATTAGCCTTCATACTATCCCTGCAATTCCATCTGAAAAATAGGGGAATTTTTTAGTGACCTGATGTATGCTTTTAAAAGAGCTTTAAAGGAATCACACCAGCTAATCTCTGTTTCTTTTCCTTGGTTCTCAGGTGACATCCATGGCCAGTATAGTGATCTGTTGCGACTTTTCGAGTGTGGAGGCTTTCCTCCCGAAGCTAAATATTTGTTCCTCGGTGACTATGTAGATCGTGGCAAGCAGAGCCTAGAAACAATATGCCTTTTGTTTGCTTATAAGATTAAGTACCCAGAGAACTTCTTCCTTTTGCGAGGGAATCATGAATGTGCATCTATTAACAGGATTTATGGATTCTATGATGAATGTAAATGACGATTTAATGTGAGACTCTGGAAGGCATTCATTGAATGCTTCAATTGCCTTCCCGTGGCTGCAGTCATAGATGACAAAATATTGTGTGTGCATGGTGGCCTCTCTCCTGATCTAACTAGTGTTGATCAGATAAGGAAAATTCCTCGTCCAACTGATGTTCCAGACTCGGGTTTGCTCTGTGACTTACTTTGGTCCGATCCATCTAGATATATCAAAGGTTGGGGCTTGACTGATAGGGTAGTCTCTTATACCTTTGGTGCAGATAAGGTGGTAGAATTCCTTATGAAGAATGATATGGACTTGGTCTGTCGTGCACATCAGGTGACTTGGCCTGGTGTCTTTCGTTTAATGTTCCTTGTCTGATACATTGACTAACCCGGGTTTCTTCCTTAGGTTGTGGAAGATGGGTACGATTTTTTTGCTGAAAAGCAGCTTGTTACCGTCTTCTCTGCTGGTGACTTTGATAATGCTGGTGCAATGATGAGTGTGTACGAGAATTTGATGTGTTCGTTCCAAATTCTGAAACCTGTTGAGGTTGTGTGTGAGCAGGTTTATCCACATCGATCGTGGAGAAACAGAAAGAATAGAATATATATATGAGGAACCCATAACCCATCAGCTTAGGCTTTTGGGTTAACAGTTGGGCTCAGTTCATATGTGTATTCTATTCAGGTCCGATTAGGATGTGATTTTCTCCCTAGCCTCCTGAATCCTAACAAAACCGTCTACAAAGAGATTCTAAAGTTGATAACCAGTTGCTGTCTACTTCATCATTACTATGTTCAGGTAATTCTTTTGTTAACTAAACCATTCACTATCTATGGTCCTAAGTCCAATCCTAGAGATGATTGTCTTGCTCGATATTTCATGATGTTGGTGATCTTGTCGAACGGAGGAACTATGATTCTATATCTCAAAGTCTCGCTGGTTGGGATGAGCCACGGGGTTTTCGTTCTATATGTCTAGAGTGTCAGTCACAGTGAAAGCTGGCATGTTTTCATGTTCCAACCATCTCTTATTACTTCACTCCAGGTTTACTTTGGTCTGATCCTTGATCCTTCAAACGTAAAGCGTTTCCCCTCAGCATAGGCGTGTCGTGTGGCCATATATAAACTTCGTACCTTCCATCTTGATGGTCGCTCTTCCCTCGGCCTACTAAAGAGAGCACAGTTAGAGAACTTGTGTGTGCAAGCTAAACCCAGCATAATTGTTAATTCTTTCCTGTCCTTTTAGTTTACTGACGCATTGTTGATCAATCTGTCAATATCCTTTGCAGGGAAAAGCTGACGATGACTCCGGCGGCACGCACTACTAACAACTCTGGGAATTTTATTTGTATATCATTCATTGCTTGGTCGTTCGAATGAGGTGAAAGTAACACAGAAATAGCATTTTTCCCAGCATCCTTGACTAGAGGCAAAGCAGATGACCACGACACGAGTCCCGGTCTCTTGAACTCATTGTTTCTTCTTTCTGGGGCTTGCTCGTCTCTTTTTGAACTTCTGTGATGTAAATATATCTGGGCTTGTATGCGGCCATGCGTGATGTAGTTTACCGAGACTCTAATGTTCATTTGTAACATCTGATTTTCGTCATGGTTTAAGTGAAGTAGCTTCAGTTTGGCTGCTGGCTTTTACCTGTTCTAGGATCATGAAGCTCGTGCTTTAATGATTATCATCTGCTTGAATTGCCATTGGTATAAAGTTGGTGACTTTTACACTAGATTCCGAGTCAAAAGTGTTGTTTTGGTTCAATAGACAATATGGATTACATGCATGTCCCGTGGATTCCATGAGATCAGTTCTGAGTTTAATACGAATTCGGGCTTCGAGTTGAAGTCTTCCTTTCGGCTGACTTTTTGAGTTGGAATCGGAGAACATGACTGATGGACTTGTACTTTGCATTCATTATTTTAAACCTGGATTCATCAGCAGCAGGAGACGCCTAAATCTTTGTATTGAAGAACTCATTTTGCTTTTCCGAATCCAAGCTCGTTATGATTTGCTAGAAAGTCACTCCCAGTATTAGTAATCCGCCAATATATTCAATCGGTTGAATCTTGAATTAGTGATAAGCAATCCTTCATCGATCACATGTTACAAAGGATAACATCTATCTTTGTCTGTTAATGCCAAATTGTATACCGAACTTCATGTTGTCTTTCATCTTGAACTGAGTCCAGTGTGTTTATCCACGAATGATGATAGGAGCATCTTTCTATCCTTGTATTCTCCAATATCCTCTCCTCCCAACACCACGCTCCACCAAGCCACGCGCCACCACGCACCACCGTCAAACCCTCACCACCAGAGTCACCTGCAGCTCCGCCGCCGCGGCCGACCCTCGTTTGATTCGAAATCTATGCCAAAAGGGAAGCTTCAAAGAAGCTCTCCACATTCTCACCAGCAACGAAAAGAAACCCTCAACGCGAGTCTACGAGATCCTAATCGAAGCTTGCGGTCGCCGAAACTCCCTCTCCGATGCCCTCACCGTTCATCGTCACATAATCGATAATAGGTTCGGCAAAGATCCCTTTTTGGGGACGAAACTGATCAACTTGTACTGCGAATTGGGTCGTCTCGATTATGCAAGGAAGGTGTTCGATGAAATTCCCGAGAGGAGCATTTATGTTTGGAACGCAATGTTTCACGGGCTGGTTTTGGCGGGAAAAGGGGAGGAGGCGTTGGGGTTGTATGGGGAGTTTAATATGGCGGGGTTTGTCAATGATAGGTTTAGTTACACGTTCGCGTTGAAGGCGTGCGTGGTGAATGAGACGATGGGTTTGTTGTTGTTGGATAAAGGGAAGGAGATTCATGCGCATTTGCTCCGTGGGGGGTTCGAGGCGGGTGTTCATGTGATGACGACGTTGTTGGATATGTATGCGAGGTTTGGGCGGGTGAGGGACGCAGTTCGTGTGTTTGGGATGATGGCTGAGAAGAATGTTGTGTCCTGGAGCGCCATGATCGCTTGTTATGCTAAGAATGGGAGGCCGTTGGAGGCATTGAAGTTGTTTTGGTCTATGATGCTCGAGAGTGGTGATGATGTTCCTAATCCGGTGACTATGGTCAGCGTAATCCAAGCTTGTGCATTGCTTGCCTCTCTTGAGCAAGGGAAGCTGGTACATGGGTTTATCCTACGAAGGGGTCTTGATTCGATATTGCCTGTTAATAATGCGCTTATTACAATGTATGCTAGATGTGGTGCTCTGAGCTTGGCACAACGTATTTTTGGCATGACGAAGAACAAGGATGTCGTTTCTTGGAATGCTTTGATTTCCAGTTATGGGATGCACGGGTTCGGAATCAAAGCTCTTGAAGTATATGAGGGGATGATAGCTAAAGGTGTTAAACCAACCTCTGTTTCGTTTGGTGCTGTATTGGGTGCTTGCAGCCATGCTGTACTTGTTACCAATGCAAAGGAGCTGTTCGAGTCAATGGTAAACGAACATCGGATTTCTCCTGGAGTTGAGCATTATGCCTGCATGGTGGATATTCTTGGGCGTGCGAATAAACTAGATGAAGCGGTTTCGATCATAGAGGAGATACCATTTGAACCAGGTCCCATGGTCTGGGGTGCTCTGCTTGGATCATGTAAGATACATCACCATATTGAGCTCGCAGAGAGAGCAAGCAGTCGGCTCTTCGAGATTGAGCCTTATAATGCTGGGAATTATGCTCTTATGGCCGATATTTATGCAAGAGCTCGGATGTGGGACGATGTGAAACGAGTGTTGAAGCAACTTGAGGCACGAGGATTGGAAAGGGTTCCCAGTGATAGTACGATCGAAATCTGTAGGAAGATGCACAAGTTCAGCTCAGCCGACAAACCCAACCCTGCAACGGAACGAATCCAGGACTCTGTGATCAAGTTGTCGAATGACCTGAGAGAACATGGTTACGTCCCGAATACTAACCTTGTTCACTGCGACCTGGATGAGAACGAAAAGGAACAGATTTTGTTAGGACATACGGGGAAACTGGCGGTTGCTTTTGGACTTCTCAATATGAAGAAAGGTGAGACAATGCGAATAACGAGGAACTTGAGGCTGTGCGAAGATTGTCACACCTTCACCAAGTTGGTCTCAAAATATGAGGACAGAGAGATCCTGGTTCGTGATGCCAACCGATTTCATCATTTCCGAGATGGAGTCTGTTCCTGCAGTGATTATTGGTGACCATAGAATAGCTTGTAATCAGTGAATGATCACGTTGTGGTAACGTGCGCCGTCCATGTTCAGTTCTCTGCTGCATGAGTTTCGGCTCTTCGATATATCATTGTCTATATATCGATACAATATATTGTGATTGTGTTGTCATCATGTTACTGTGTTTGCTTCAGTCTTGATGAGCTGCTTGAGAAAGACGGAGTCGAATTTGATCCACAATTATAATGTAGTACAGTATGTTTGATAGTAACATAGTACTCATATGCCCATTTGCTCGAGTTGATGATCTTTGTTCATGCACAGGGACTCTCAAGACTGAAGGACTCTTATGTGGTATCCACTGCCTATATTTTTATACGATATGAACTTTTATTTCCATGAAGTTCATATTCTGGAAATAACTTTTAAATAAATTTAATGATAACAAAAATGGAAACATCGATAAGAGGAAGTCTGGGTGGTGTAGTTGGTTATCACGCTAGTCTCACACACTAGAGGTCCCCGGTTCGAACCCGGGCTCAGACAGTTAGATTTTACGCAAACTACTTTTTACTTGTTTTCTAACCGTTAGCATCGATCTCGGCCGTCAAATTCTCAACTGGTGGGTACCACATCTGTTACAACACTAAAATTCTGTTTTTTTCCTCTCTCTCGACCCATGCCCTCTCTCTCCTGTTCTATTTCCCCTTCTCTCTGCATCGGAATCCCCAGCACATCTTCTGTTTGAGGATTTTTATGGATACCGTTTGCTTTTCAATGGAGGGAAACCGCGGCCACCGTCACTTCCGTATACTCAATGAGTAATACTCCTTTGTTTCAAAATAATTATCATATTTATTAAATTAAGATGTTTGTTATAATTAAATTATTATTATTTTAATTTTTTTTATTAAAATATCAAAATATTTTTATTATTTATTTTATATCATATCAATTTTATTTTTATTTTTTCTGTTTTTACTTTACTCACTCCTCCCACTCATGTATATCAAAAAACAAATTAATATATACAATAAAAAAATCATACACATGAATTATCATATTAAATCAATCAATCCTAAATTCTTTTAGGATGGAACTTCTTCGATCCTTCCCTCTCCTACTTCTCTCATCATTCTCCCTCCAAACCTTCGACGGTCGAAAATGTAGTTTTGACATTATTAAAATTTAGCTTCAAAAAATCATTATTTTTTAGGAAAAGAGAATATGATATTACTTTTATGTGTTTATGGATTAACAGATGATTGAGATTAAATGATAATTTTTAAAAATTATACATCGTTAATGTATCATATAAACACACAACTTGTATGTTGATAGCAATAAATTTTCTTTTTTTCTACTCTCTCCATTTCAAATTAAACATGGCACTTTGAATATCATATTTTTTGAGACAAAGTTTGATTTGCATCGTGAGATAATCAAATTTTATTGTTTGATAATTTATGTTATGTATCTTAACTTGATGTAAGTGGCATAATTTTTTTGCATCATTAAAATGATGAACGAAACTTCTTAAAATACGTATTAAATATTATAATGATTGAAAGTGTTTTTATATGATATGAAACGAAAGAAATATTTTTTTTATTTTACAAAAACCGCTTGTAACAGGTTCTATTCCTTGTTGTTTCAAAACCCAAACAATCATCCAAGTCTGTTTATTCTTCCGAGTTGCAAGGAGCGATGTGGGGTACGTCGAGGCTCAGGCAAGGTCAAAGTTTCATTTCTTGCTCAAGTTTGATGTAGCAAAGGCAAAACAACAAGGCGAATAGCACAAAACCTTGCTCAATTTCAAATAGGTCGATAAAACACTCATGACTAAATAATTTGCATAGGATACTAAACTTGTAGAACATCAATCTAGTTGACTTTTCCTAATAGTCCCATTAAAAAAGTTATACCAGTACTATTTTTACTTTTTTATTTAATAATATAAATAATATTTGTATGTTTGAACCGTTCAAAACATATTTTATTTAAAAAATAATAAAACAATCATCATTTGTTATAATATGTTTTTATTTTCTTCTGTCATAGTGTTACTATAATCTCATTATCAATGAATTTTTGTTATTATCAAAATTTATAAAAAATCAATAAAAATATATATTTATATATTGAATTAAAAAATTATTTATAGTACAAGACCAGTTAAAGTTTTGTCCTTTCTCAACATGACTATAGGCATAATCTCATTTAGAATCTTGTCCAAGATTCCAAGTCATTGTTGCCTTTTTACTTTATTTGGCATCATTATAATTTGCCGTCACATTCTACCTCTATTTCTTATTCATACTTAGAAGAGGTATTTTTTTTTTAGTTTTACATCTATTGAAATGAAAATTTATGCGAGTGTTGAATTTGTGTGAATTTTGATGAAGAATTAATACTTTTTTTATGATAATGAGTATTATAGTATTTATAAGACAAGATAATGAATGTAATGCAGTAATTAGGATTGATATGATTAATACGAAAGGAAAGTAATATATTTGTAAACTCGGCAGAACTTTTATACTTCTAATCCAAAAGCATCATTATAATCGATATGGATTTCTAGGGTTTCTGTACAACCATCGCCCCATGCTGATTGAATTGCAACCATCACAAGTTTGTAGGAGAAGAGTGCCATTGGTGTAGACGATGGAAAACATTCTCCCGTTTTTTTCTCTTTCTTTTACCTTTTTTTTCTTTGGTAGTAGTATCTTTTAATCTAAACCCTGTACTATGTCCCTTTTATTTACAACTATTACATCTATTTCATTTAAAACTACTCGCACATAAGATTATTCATGAGTAGTCTCAAATTTTTTACGATCACTAATTATGGTAATTTTTTTTCCCTTTCAATTAAACTCCAGAAAAATACAAGGAGGTATACGCGCAAACGAATTCAATTTTTCCCTATTTCCTTTACTCATGATTCACTTTTCACGCAAACGCAACCACCACCATCCCCACGTGCAGCGGTTCTCCACTACTGGTTCATTTTGTTCCACATCTATCTCGCTTGCACAAAAAACCCAATATGAGGATATTATGAATAAGCTCTCATCATCGAAATCGCAACTCCTCTCTGTCACTTTCACTGCCTGCGTTGACAGTCTGTGAGTGACTGTAAGCTTAATATATTGAATCAAAATTGAATTCAGGTTTGGGGTGTATTGTATCGCTTTCTCTCTCCACAGCTCTCCTCCTCCTCATATCTCTATTTCTCTGGTGTGGTGTGGTTGGGCATCCATGGCTTCGCTGATCGAATCTTCATGGCAGGTTCGCATTGATCTGCGGTTTTTGTGAATTTGTGTTTTGATTGATTGGGGTGCGGTTGATGCCCTAGATTTGATTTTGTTGATATCTTGAGATTTCATTGCCGTGTCGGATCTGTTGGTCGACGAGTGAGTGAGTTCCCTTTGTGCTCGACAGTTGCTTTTGTCATGCGAATTGTATGTGTTTTGATTTTTTTTGGTGTTTCGATTGTTGTGATTGTCTGTGTTGTGGTCGGATTTCTGCGATCATCATTGAAATGGAGTCTGGAGATGACGACCATGCCCAAACTGCTAATTATTCAATGATTTTGTCCCAATCGGTATCGGTAACGTTGTTTTCATTGCTGGCTTGGTCGTCGGTTTGGGACCTCGCGACGTGGTGATGATGATTTGTTTGTGAATGCAACTGGTGAATTGTTTGTGGGGCTGATCCCGGAATTTCGTAGGTTGTTTGGATCATTGATCGGGATTGATTTGTGTATTGTGTGTGTATGGGGATTGGAGACCAAAATTAGAGCTAAATGGATACTTAAGAGTCTTAGATGCTATGCGAGCATGACTTTACTAGTCTAGAGTACACACATGGTGGAAATCCGAAATTCGTGATGCCTATTGTTGTTAATTCACTAGAGCTGGACCAGTCTATCGAGTTCCTTATCTGTAAAACTACAGGGAAGATAAACTGTGATGGTAACTAGGGGCAAAGTATCTCATACGACTCATTACTTTAATAAGGTTTCTAAGTCTTTCCCAGATTCTTTTTTGAACTGAGCCTTGAGATTTAAGGTGGTGTAGCTTGTCATAATTTAATACAGAGAGTGATATGGTGAGCATGCCACTAGCTATTTAGAGCTGAATATGAAGGTGTATTAGGACTTAATATTGGCTGCCTTGTGAATATGTTGTAACTGAAACTCATGTTTGATTATGAATATGTGAGGCAAGGTTTAGGCTCTTCGTGGCCCCAACTTCTGTAGATTTAAGTATCAATACTTGATGCTTTAAAATTAGTGATGATCAAGTAGCTGACGTCCAAGGTGCTATATTGCACCTAAATCTAGCGTTGCACTCCATGTAGTGGGTAGCTGTTTTATCTCTGGGTTTGGTGTTAGTATTAATCATTAGCAATTGCGAGTTTACTGAAGCTCCGTAGAGGCAGGACCATCATGTGAAGTTATTCGTATGAAATTTCTCTCTGTATCTCTGTTCCTTTATACTTGTAACCTTCGGTGCGAGCTAGATTGACTAATCAGAAAACTTGAACAATCATCGTATCGTGGCAGTTATCACGTTGTCTATTCTCTTCTCTAGTTTAGGTGAATGTGCAAAAAAAGTAGGGTATTCTTTTTCTACCCACTAACTTACCTAATAGTTAAGGCAAGAGCCTCTCTTTTTTTCTAATAGTCCGAGCTAGGAGTTTGACTCAATTTTAGACTATCGGCACCATAGTGGACAATTGATCGTAAAAATATTGTTAATTTTTTGGCGTTTTTGTTTAGGATGTGTTGATCACACCTTTGGGCCTTCAATGAAATAGCCTTTCCTTGTTAGTTTTTTCTCGCTTTTATAATGATAATTACTGATCGGAAACAATTTCCTGGCAATCTTTTCCTTGTTATAATTTTCTCGCTTTTATATTTGATTGCGCCTATCGTCACTAGCATTTACTGATTTGTCATGGGATATGTTTAACCTGTTATTTTTTTTTTTGATGGTCTTTGGTGAATTGCAGTATTTGATCGATCATTTCAGTGACTTTCAATTGGCATGTATTGGAAGTTTCATTCTTCATGAAAGCGTATTTTTCTTATCTGGACTTCCCTTCATATATCTTGAGAGGCGAGGATACCTCAGCAAGTACAAAATTCAGGTATGTGAGAAAATCTTTGCATGTAGAATGAGTTAGCAAATAGTTAGCTGTGAACTGTTGCATTTTTTTCTTTTCTTGTTTTGGTTGCCACAGCTACATCCTTTTTTAGCTACCCAATGGATGTGCTTCTGTCTTTCTCAACAATTATAAATGCTTGTTTTGTCTTATGTAATTCACTGAAGTATTTCAGCGAATTCTTCTCTCTGCTTGCTTGAGAGATGATGAAGTTTTCACTTTCTTGAGTTCATAACATTAGGATATCGAAGTATTTTGCTTTCCTGAACTTTGCATGTGTATCTAAATACTGCTGCTGCTCTTCTTGTGTCCACTCTGTGCAGTCCAAGAACAACACCCCTGCAGCTCAGGAGAGATGCATCACGCGGCTGCTGTTGTATCATTTTTGTGTCAATCTGCCTGTTATGATCTTTTCATATCCTGTATTCAAGTTCATGGGCATGCGAAGTAGTCTTCCTTTACCATCCTGGTATTTTCAGGTTCTTTATTCTTAGGCTGAATGTTTTTTTTTTTTTTGTATCTTCTCGTGTCTTCTTGCCTTGGCATCATTTTCTTCCCTAAAACCAGTTAGGCAATTCAGTCTCATTTTGTTCAGGGGCAATTATATGCTGTTAACTTTCCTTTTCAGTTGGAGGTTGATACTATGTTTGCAAATTTTCAGGAATGTGGTTTTGACCCAGATCATATTCTACTTTATCATCGAAGATTTTGTGTTCTATTGGGGACACAGGATTTTGCATACTAAATGGTTGTATCAGCATGTCCATAGCATTCATCATGAGTAAGCAACAGGATCTCGCGATTGTACTCGCTTTCATGGTAGATGCCGTCTCTTTTTGCTGATGCTGTTGTTGCAACATTGTATTGTTGCAGGTATGCCACCCCCTTTGGGCTGACATCCGAATATGCTCATCCAGCTGAGATTCTGTTCCTTGGCTTTGCAACTATCATCGGACCAGCTATCACTGGCCCCCACCTCGTGACTCTATGGTTGTGGATGGTTCTGAGAGTTCTTGAGACTGTTGAGGCACACTGTGGTTATCATTTTCCATGGAGTCTTTCGAACTTTATTCCTCTTTATGGAGGGTCAGTCCACAGTTGTTAATGATGCTTATTTTTTGTACTCTCAGTTTCAATCACACTACTTTCGAGCTTCTGCTCAATAGTGCTGTTTGTTGTTTTTCTGTCTCTCCTTGATTTGCAGGGCTGATTTTCATGATTATCATCACCGACTGCTATATACGAAGTCTGGCAACTACTCTTCAACATTTGTGTACATGGACTGGTAAGAACAAAATCTTATTCTTCTGAATCAACTGAACAAATTTCTGCTAATAGTTTCTTCTAGCAATGAGAAGGCATAGTGACTGTAGTCCCTTCTAGCAGTATTTATGCTGTTATTTTCTATACGTTTACAAGAGCTTAATTTCTGACCGTACTTGTAGACTGTCTATTTGAAGTGAAAAAGTGAAATGGGAAGTCTCTAGTGGTCTCTCTGTACCGAATTCAATATTTGCCAAGATAGCCCTGCAGAGAAAAGAGTACCATGGAATGCTACGGCAACCCATTTCACACTAAAAGATATATTCTTGTGTATGAAGGTTTAGTAGCTTTCAAAAGATATTGCCAGGGAATAGACTTGGGAGTTATCTCTAGAGCTTCCCCTAGCAAGAAAGGTTAGCTTAAAACAGAACTGCAGCTTAGTATCATGACTGATAATAACAGAGAGCACTTGGGACATATACTCAGTATTTTTCATCCTTCTTCAATTTGAGGTGCATTAGGCTATGCCGCAGCTTGATAAAAGAACCTTCAGGTGGAAGCTTGGACTTCCGACTGAAGCATAGGTACCGGGCATAATGTACCCTGTGTTGTACTTGTATACTTTTACGCTAGGCCCGTGAAAAGATCACTGTTTCAATCTTGACTTTTTATGAGTTCATCATGTACTTATAATAACGTATGACCTTTTGTTTTCTGTGCAAATTCACAAGTTATTTGGTCCTGTAGACCGCACTTGTGAATTTTATTGTATTCTTGTATGAGTATCCCCCATCATGTCATGTTTTTTCTTCCGTCAGGATTTTTGGCACTGATAAGGGCTACCGGAAATTGAAAGCATTGAAGAGCAGTGAAATCGAAGCCGATCACAAACAGATGTAGCACCAGGTGCATCCTTGATTTCCATCCATTCAATATCCAGTGGGCGACCCTTGCATGCTGAAATTCGTCTTTTGTTCTTACTGGGGCTCTGAAGCATTGTGAATCAATGGAAAGTTTTCCTGTTTTGATTTTTCCCTTCGTTACATGAGTGGGAGTGTTGATTTGTAGCTATAGTGTGGTTTCAACTCTGGGACAGGCTTGATGGGAATGAACGTAAGACATCGTACTGTTGTGCAGTAGTCGAGTGCGAGTTGGGGGAAGAACCATCAGTGTCGCCCTGTTGTTTCGAAACTGTAATTATTGGATTCTTTGCTGTTTAAACGTTGGCCCTCCTTTAATGGTAAAAAAGAAAAGAAAAAAAAAAACAAAACGTTGGCCCTCCTTTGGGGGTCACCCCATCCCAATCCCTCCGGTCAGGGGATCTTGAAAAAGCTCCAGCCACTGCTGTTACCTCTGTTTCCGTCGTTGGTATCCCCGCCTCCACCACCACAGATCCTGTCTTCGTTGCTGTCGACGTTGTCTCCACTCCCGGTAGCCAGGGCGAGTAGATCCGGCCACCACGAGCCCGAACAAGTCCACATCGAGACGCCATTGCCGTTTATGATGAAACAGTTCGGGAACGGATCGGCTAAGGTTCGATTCAACAAAGAGAGAAACAATCTCTTCAACACTCATTCCTATAAGCACTCTGGATTTGCCAATCCCAAAACTATCACTATTCAGACAGCAGTTGGCAAGGGAGTGCTTCTTGTGACTTTCCTTCCTTTTTTTCTCGTGGCTCTTGATTTCTACCATAACTATAAGGAGGATGTCCAGCTGCTTAAAAACATGGGAGTAGATGTCTTCAGATTCTCCATATCATGGCCTAGAGTTTTGCCCATGGGGAAGATGAAATCACCGCGCAGTTTCAAGCCAAGCCCAAACAAGTCTCTGAGCTCCCTTACCACGAGCTCAAACGTGGCCTCTGAGCTCCCATCACTCCCCTCTAAGATCCTGTCACCTCAAACAACGTCAGTCAAGATTCAACAGCTAGCATCGACCTAAGTCCAAATCTAGATCCATCCTCTACAACAAACTCAATTTGTTCTCTTCAGAATCATTTTGAATTTGAGGGGATGTTAGAATATATTAATAATATGGTCGTTGGAATATGACCGTTGTAATGACATATTCCACAACATATTCTCAACTATATGTCCTATAAATAGAGTATTTTTGTAATCAACTCAATATACACTATCACAATGTAGATCATTAATCTTAACAACATTCAAAACCATAGGGGAACAATATTGAGAGGAACCAAAAACTCACAAACCCGATTTTGCGGGTGCCGCCGGTGACGAGAGCAGTCATTTCCTGAAGGGACCATTTGTTGCTGGTGATGTTATTTGCTGAGGTAATTCTTGGAGATTGGAGGGGTAGATTGTTGGAGCAAAAGGATATCTGAATGCGGCGGCGAGTGGTAGTTGGTGCGGTGGCCGGTGTGGGGTTTGGGTGGTTCATTTCATGGGTTTTGGTTGTGCTCATTAGGAAGGTGAGAGTCTAGTTGGAGTTTTGACTTGACTTGAGTGACAATTAGTAGTAGTACTTTCCGATGTGAGTATAGATCGAGAATTTGACTCGGCAACCATAATATGCAAACCATCCGTCTATAGTTTATTTTGGGTTGTTAATCGTGTCATTTATTTTTTATAATTATGTCCATTAAACATTTATTTTGTAGAGTTCTGATAATATATTTTGAATACAATAAAATTATATATTTATAAAAATGGATATTTAATTATTTTATTATATATACTGCAAAAATGATAGTAAAATCAAAATTAACAAAATTTTCTTAACATCGTACAAACTTTCTTAACCATTTGAGCACACAATAATCCAATCCAGTTATACTTTTCTCAGCCTTTTGGCTAAGATCAAGTGCAGTATCTGTTCTTATCAGTTTAATAATCCAATCCAGTTAGCAAAGATACCCACCGCCACAGATCTGGACACCCCCCAAACCAACACACACACACATTGCATAACACAAAAAAATACAAATGCAAACCTATTTATATTCCTCCCTATTATTCCCATCCGACCTCTCTCTGTCTTCCCCCTCTCCCCCTCCACCGCCGGGGATCTCCGCCTTCGATCCCATCAAAACCCTAAATCCCCAAATCCATACTCTTCATCGAGATTCGTGTCCCTTTGATTCGAGCTGAGTATGGCGAATTCGACGACGAGTGCTGTTTATATTCATGTGGTGGAGGACGTGATCAACAAGGTTAGGGACGAGTTCGTCGGCAATGACGGGCCCGGCGAAGCCGTCCTCGCCGAGCTTCAAGGAGTAAGTATTTGGAATTACTCTTATCTAATGGATCGATGATTGGGGATTTTGGTTCAATTTTTTTTTGAAATTAGGGTTTTGAGAGTGTATTGGGATTTGGGGGTGGAGTGTGCGGTTTGTGGTTGAGATTTGGGATTTTAGGGTTTTGGGATTTTTGACTGGGGATTTGTTGGATTTGATAATTTTGGTGGTGTTTGGCAGTTGTGGGAGATGAAGCTGATCCAGGCTGGAGCCATTTTGAGTCCGATCGAGAGGCCATCTGCGGCGAGGACTGGTCCTGGTGGTTCGGCGGCTGTACATGATCTCAATGTCCCGTATGAGGGGCCTGAAGAGTACGAGACTCCCACCGCCGAGATGCTTTTCCCTCCAGTGAGTTGCCGTGAAGTTGTGTTTATCAGAGTTTCCATACTTGTGTTTGGTTATGAGAATCAGAGAGCGGGTTAACGTGAGAAAGCTCAAAAATGACGAATTGGGTTTTGATTGCAGACGCCTTTGCAGACTCCGATTCAGACTCCACTTCCTGTTGATGGCTCGATCTACAATATTCCTAGTGGGACCAGCGACTATCCGACTCCCTCTGAGAATGGTGTTGCCAATGACCTTAAAGTTGGAAGACCAAGTCAATTCATGGTGACCAAGATGCTCACTTTGAACGTTCTCTCGTGCTTATTTGTTAATTTTCCAGCATGGGTTGTTTGATATGGTGAGAGTTGTATATATTTTTTGCTAATTGACTTGGAGCTTTAAACTGTCTGATTTGCAGCAACCACCTTCTCCTTGGATGAATCAGAGGCCTCCACTTGGCGTTGATGTTAATGTTGGTTAGTAAATACTGTTATTTCTCTTTTCTTTTGGGTTCCTGCCACTTTTTTGCAATTAACTGGACTTGTTTATTTCTGGTTTAGCTTATGTCGAAGGTCGGGAAGACCCAGATAGAGGAGCCATGCAACCTGCTACTCAGGTGAATTTTTATTTGTACAACAATGGGAAGTTCAGCTGTTTTTGGCATTCTTTTAGCTTGAGAATATTGTTTTCTTTGTGCTTTTGGTGGGATGATACAGATTTCTCCCTTCTAAATGTCTGTTATATAAATCGCAGGATTTCTTCGTTGGGTCTTCGGGAAAGAGAAAAAGAGATGAGTTTGCTTCACAATACCGTACAGATGGATACATACCACAGCAAGATGGAGCAGGTGATGCAATGCCCATTACATTTGAATTGGAGGTAAATTTTCCAATTACTTTACCAAGATTGGTTATCTACTTGTGGCATGTCACCTATTAAGGCAGGTTGAGCCCTATCTTTACACCATGGGAAGATTCTCTTTTTCTTATACTTCTACTACGTGACAAGCCTCGCATTTTTCTTTACCAACAGTTGGAGATGATTTTCGTGAGGAGTCATTTCTGTGATAGTTCTCATAGAATATAATGACCTCAGGTAGCACTTGATGATGATGCAATGCAGTTAGTTCAAGCTGAAAGCTTATTCCTTTAGTATTGAGTGTTGCTGAGGAAGAAAAAAGTGATGCACTTTTGGGGTTAATGGGTGATATTGGGGGAGGTCAGGGGTGCAATTATCCTCTAGATAGAACACACAAATTAATATTAATAGAAGGGCAGAAATGCCATTTAATGAGCTTGTGCCTCGAACCTATAAATTCACAACTGAAGTGTATTTGATGGTGGTCTGCACCAATAATTTTTTAGAAGCCAGGTTTCTGCTTTGAAGTGCAACATGAGCTCCTGATATCGCTAGTGGCTGTGTCTGAGTGTATGGTGGCAATAGTCTTGCAGTGACAATTTAAATCATGCATAAAAATTTGGTGATGGCTTGGATGGACATGATTGAGAATTTGCATGGGATAATGCACCTCTGATGTATAGTCGCAGCCACCTGATAGCTTCGAGAAAAGCATAGTGGCTTGTTTTCTTTGATACAGTGACAGCAGGCTTATTCATCCATGTAATAGAACATACTTGCAAAAGGTGCTAGAATTTAATATATGTTTACTGTTGGATTTGCTTATCGTGAAGGGAGGGCAATGGATAAGTAGATGTTTGTTCTTTTCTGTGTTGTTATTGAATGGAACATGATTTGGCTTCTTTTCTTCCTTATGTTTAGGAAGATAATTCGTGCGTCCTTTCTTTTTCTGTTTGTTGAATATAGTTGTTTTATTACAAAAAGGTGATAGTTTCATGTAGTGTTGATTAAATGGCTATGGTATATGGTGTTCAATTATACTATCTGTTGACATATCATTTCTTTGATTTCTGCATTTGTGTAAGGACGCCATGCACTTGGTTTTCTGTTTTAAGCTGTAATGTATCAGTGTATGTTTGTCGCTGGAGTTATTTGTTTTTTGATTCAACTTGCTATGTGGAAAAGTTGGGGATGTAACAGCTTTAAGAGATAAAATAATCCCTTACATTTATGTAATTTTTTCATGTTTGTATTTTTTGCGATTAAGTGATACCATGACATTGTGCTTCAGCTGCTTCAATCAAAATCTGTGAGCAAAGGAAATGTTGCTAATTCTGGAGGACTGCTGTATGCACAAAGCAAGGGGTCTTCTTCCAGGATTCCACAAGTGGATGGGCCGGTATCTGAACCTTATGATGACATCCTCTCTACTCCCAATGTAAGCTTTCTTTGTTTTATTTACCGGCTGGTTTGTCCTTCTTTGCTTCATATGAACTTATCTTCTGCTCAATGATGTGGTGGAAGATGTTGTTTTGGATCCATTTAACAGCTCAGTTGGCTTACATGCCTGTGTCATACAACAAATGGCCTCTTTCTGTTGTTTCTGTTGACTTTGTGCATTTTATTTATGATTTTTTTCTGTTTTTTTCCCCGTTAATCATTAGTCAACCAATTTCCTAGGTTTAGAATGAACTAATCTCTTCCATTGTTTATCAACAATCTAGATTTCTATTCTGTATGTCTTCTTTAGTTCTTTTAGGCAAAAGGTTGTAAACCGTAAACATTTGCCTTCAATGAACGTTGGAAAACAGTAGATATGGGGTGGGGTATATTTCCATTTCTCTAGAATGAGAAGCAAAGATGTAGAAATCTGGATAAACTATGTCTTATGTGCCTTGTGCCATCAATTTCAGCCCTCTTTATCAGCGGCGTAAGTTCAGCTGATTGAGTTCACTCCAATTTAAGCCACTCAAACGCTCCTTTCTCATACCTTTACATAGTCAGCTGCAACAATTATTTACAACAACAATAAGCCTAGTGTTCATCCCCTAGAGGGTATTGGTTACTTGAGTTATGCATCTCCTTGCTTGAGTTGTGCCTCTAGATGCCCCTGGTTTGGCTCTTTCAGGTTTTCTTAATCCTGTGGCAGGGAGAAAAAGCAAATATTTGCAGTGGACTAGTATGCAATCTGGATATGTATAAGAAGCTCAAGATTTAATGCTTGCATCTGCTTCTTTAAGACCTAGAGTGGTGCCATTTAGTTCAATGGCAATATTTTGCAGAGGGGTGGAAATAGTTTTAAAGGGGATACAGAGGGGGGATGAGAAGGGGTGAGAATAAGGGTGCGATTGAACTACATGGGCGGATGGTAAATGATAACTTCAATGTATTGAAGATGGATGAGCTGCTATAATAGAATGGCAATTTCAATGTATTAATGATAACTTGTTTTGTTTTTTCGGGTATTTCATTTTCTATTTTCTATTTCTTGGAGGATCTTGTGAGTCGGCTGTGACCATGAACGGAATGCAATGCAGATTTCTGTTCTAGCGTACCCGGCTAACCATCTGGAACTTGCTTTGTAGATTTATAATTACCAAGCTAATGAAGATTACAATATTGTCAACACACCTGCGCCAAATGGTGAGTCTGTGAGCTTCTATTGTTACTGTTGCATGCCAAAATGTATTTCCTATGAACTTGGAGTTAAAGTACGGCCTTTGCATGCATATATCTATAAGCTCCTACCCCGGCTTCTCTTCCTGATGATCTTGGAGAAGAGGACGATGACGACGAGCCATTGAATGAAGATGATGATGATGATCTGGATGAAGTGGGTCAAGGGGAGGAGCCGAACACTCCACATCTAGTTTTGGCTCAGTTTGACAAGGTATTTTAACTAAACATCTGTGAGTTAGTCAACCGGTGAGATTCATGCTGTTGTCATGTTTCTTAAATTATGATATGCACATGTGTAGGTGACTCGTACCAAGAGCCGATGGAAGTGCACACTTAAGGATGGCATTATGCACATCAACAACAGGGACATTCTGTTCAACAAGGTGAGTTCACTTGTTTACTATCGATTAGTGGTTGGAGCAAAATGGTGTTCTTAACTTGCATTTTGAATGGCAGGCAACAGGAGAGTTCGAGTTCTGATATTGTCAATACCGGATCGAATCTGCTGCCTAGTCGAGACTTCAGGAACAGAAAAGGACGCAAAGCTGTTGAACTTTCCTCGTCTTCTTTTTTCTTTGCAATCAGTGGAACTTTTGGGGGTGAATTATCGGAAAGGAGGATGGTTTTGGAAATTATGCACTTTGCCATTTGTTTATAATGCCAAGAGGCATTTTGTCCTTAAATCGGACGGCTAGTGTCTGTAATTCCCTGGATTTTTCAAGTTATGAATTCTTCTTGTCGATATACCAAGTTGCAGTTTTCCGCCCAGTTTCTCTCCTTCTTTTCATCTTGGAGTGTATCGGTTGTAATTTAGACTTTATGGGGTCCAAAATGTGTTTGGTTCTACCGGGATGATTTTTGTGAAGATGTATTGCTGTTATCCATCATTTTTGTGACCGCATTTTGCCAGATTTTTTGAACTCTGGTCGTTTTGCTTGGAGAAAGACGCTTAAGGCCTTTATTTTGTGGTTCAGATATCTACATGGACCTCAGGTGACTATTTTGCGAGTTTGTCGTTGATGTCTGCCGAGAGATTAGCTGATTGCTCTTTTGCCGCTATATGCTTGTGGGAAGAGGCTTTGGTGCTTCTCGGCTTGTGTGCCAATGCCTGTGGTTCGTGAAGCTGGCTAGGAACTTCTGATTGTGGTCGATCCAGATCGTTATTTGGCTTCCCTACATGCGACAAGGGAAGCAAATTGTGGGAACAAGCTTGTTTCCATTTTCTAAACTGCTTCTGCTTAGCAATTCAAATCGATTTGGATTATTAAGATCCCTTTTAGGGTATGTTGTTTCGTTTCCATGAATCTTCCTTTTAGATGGAGCTGGATTGGACGGCAGGTAATCCAAAGGATAGGGATTGGATGAACTTTTTTTTTCATTCAATTGTTGAATTTTTGGTTATATTCATACTCCACTAACCAATTAGCAGAGTATTCTTACTGGTACGGATTTCCATTTTCTTAAAACATTAGTCTTGAAGGGTCATCTTTGCAAGTTACAAGGAAGGCTAAGGTTTGTAATAACACACGATAAAATTAACTTTTCTGTCCTAACTACAGAAACTTGTTTTTTCTTTTTATTTTCTCATTCGATAGATTAAATTATTTCTGTTTAATAATTCATTAACGTATCGATTCATTGACTTAGTTTATTATGATCAATTCTAGTGTATGTCAGTTTTATTTCCATAGTCTTGATTTAAATGGAGCCGAAGTGATTAGTAAATTTATAAACCTAAATCTTACAAAGACTGCTAAGCCCTGTAATAACCATACGACAAACATTTTTCACGCCCTAAAACGCAGCAACCCGTTTCTTTTCCATCTCATCATCTCGTTCTCTTCTCACTGCACAGCGCCGGCCCTGATTTTCATCTGTGCCGTTGAAAATCAAAAACCCTCTTTTCCACTCTCCTCACTCCACTCAAATGCTTCCCTTTTCTCCCCAATGTGAAGAAAACATGGCTGATTTCTCCTCTCAATGAGAGCCCAAAGCCAAAGGTCTCCACTTTATCATCAACCCATCTGTGTGCACTTGTTATATGTCTCATTTTAGGGCAAAAATCGAGATGGGTTTTGAAAATAAGAAGTGCCCAGATGAGCAAGTAGTTATCTTTGGGTTGTGAATTTGTTATATGAATGGTTTTACTTGATTTTGTGTTGTTTTTGTTGATACCCGTGTTAAAAAGTAGAGATTTTGGTGTGTTGAATTGGGTTTCTGTGTTGTGGTTGATTGAGAATGTTGTCTGAATTGGGAAGGAGATCGATGGTAGGCGTGAACGAGGGAGCGTATGCTGATGATGTAGAGAAGGAGTTGGGTTTGCTTGTGAGGGAGCCGAGGAGGGACTCTCGTGATTTGGATGATTATGATAAGGAGCTGGATTTGTATAGGAGTGGGTCTGCGCCTCCCACCGTGGGGGGTTCGTTGAGTGCGGTCGGGGGATTGCTTGGTAGCGGCGGGCATGGAGAGGTTCAGCAGAATGGTAGTGGTAATGGGTTCTTGTCGGACGAGGAGATGAGGTCTGATCCTAATTACTTGTTGTATTATTATTCCAATCATAACTTGAATCCTAGACTTCCTATCCCTCGGTTGTCGAAGGAGGATTGGAGGGTAACACAGAGGTTAAAGGAAGTGAGCTCCAGGAATGTCAATAGAGAGGAGAACGGGATTGGGAGGTCTTTGTTATCGAAGCCTCCTGGTTTTACTTCGAAAAAAGAAGAGAGGGAGGCTGAGTCGGAATTTGTTCAGGGTTCGGGTGATTGGAGCAAGGATGGACTTATTGGCCTTCCAGGTTTGGGATTAGGGAGTAAAAAGAAGAGTCTAGCTGAAATGCTTCAGGTAATGGTCATTTATTGTATTTTTTGATTAATTTTGAATCCTATGTTGTGTTTCATGTTCTGTTGGTATCTTGCCACAAGGGCTTCTCATATCTTCTCTTGTGATTGTAATTTGCTTTTCTCTGTTGTGCTTATCTTTATGTCTTCCTGTAGTCACGATTATTTTGGTGGTCATGTTTAGTATCTATTCTGTCCTTGTGCCGAAAATTAAAAATTTTGCCGCTCCTGCTTCCCTTGTGGATGAGATAAGTTGATTGTTTTGATTAAATATCGGCTTGGCACATTAAACATATTGCTTTTGGCCTTGTATTGAACAGAAAAGTATGAATGAACCATTACTTTCGTTACTCTCTTTCATGAGATGAGCAGTTTTTGGCATAGCAGCTTGAGTACAAGTTCCACTATAGCTTCGCTCCAAAAATTTTACTCAAGAAGGAAATGAACCCTGTTAATTTTACTAAAAAAATGTCAATTAGTCGGAGTTCCCTTCTTGCTGGAAATTTCTGGCTTTTATACCATTTACCGAAGAAGCAGGGTCTAGTCGTTCCTCTTATGTCTCTTGATCCTGGATCAAACATATGAGATACTGTTATATGTGACCTCTATGCATACTTCAGTGTGAAATTGTATCTACGTATCATGGTTAACAATATATATCAATCAATGGTCTTGGGTGGTGGTTGTTGAACCATATCAGTCTCAATATGCTTTGAAATCATGCTTCTTTTTGCTTTGTTTAGTTGCCACAATTTGACTATTGTATCATCACAGGAGGACTTGAGTCTTTCCAATCCTGCTTCCAGGCAACCATCACGACCAGCCAGCCGCAATGCTTTTGATGATAATATTGAGATTTTAAATTCAGCTCAAACTGACCTTGCAAATTCACGGCTTGATGCTGCCAAGATCAAAGGTTCATCTGCCGTATCACAAATAGGTGCTCCTGCATCGTATAGCTATGCTACTGCTGTTGGTGGTTCTTTGTCAAGAAGCACTACTCCTGACGCTCAGCGTGTGTCTAGGGTACCTAGTCCCATCCCTACACCTATTGGCAGTGGAAGACAAGCATCTTCCGAGAAGACAAATGTCAACAGACAAAACATGTTCAATGCTTCAGAAGACTTGGTAACTGCTTTGTCCGGTATGAACCTGTCCTCAAATGGTGCTCATGATGAGAATAATTTGTCATCGCGGGTCATACCGGATTCTGGCGATAATCATAATCATCTATTCAATATGCAAGGTGGTGCAGACCCAGTTAGTCAACATCTGTATATGAATTCATCACAATCTGGTCACTTCGCTGGGCAATCTGTTACTTCTTCAACTAGGGGCACCACGGGTGCTCGAGATGCGAGAAGCCACCATGTTGGTGTAAAACCTAGTGGCAGCTCTTGGAGTTCCCACTCTAAAGGATCATCTGTACCGTCTCTGGATGGTGGTCTATCACCTCATTATGCTCATTTAGATGGACCGAATTCATCATTTACAGGTTATGACCTGGATGGGTATCCCCCTAACCCAGCCTTGCCTTCTGTAGTGGCTAGTCGATTCGGCAATTCAAATCTTCCGATGCTTGAAAATGGTCCTGCTACATCAGATATTGGAATCCATGGAATGCGTTCGAGGGGGTTGGAAGGTGCTTTACCCTCTAGACATAATTTGAGTGCTGCATCACAAGCAAATAATCTGAACAGGATGGGTAACCAACTTGCAGGAAATGCTCTTGATGCTTCTTTTCTAGATCCTGTGTATCTTCAGTATCTTGGGTCAGTTGAATATGCTGCACAGATTGCTGCTCTTAATGGCCATTCTCCTGACAGGAGCTATCTGAATGACTCATATGCAGATATGCTTCAGAAAGCTTATATAGACTCTCTTATATCATCTCAGAAGTCTCGTTATGGTGTTCCCATGGGGAGTAAGTCGAATGGTTCTTATCATGGTTATTATGGAAATGATGCCTCAGGAGTTGGATTTGGTTATCCTGGAAGTACATTGTTAAATCCGATGATGCCGAATTCTCCAGTTGGACCTAGAAGTCCTATGAGGCATAACGTGTCCAACATTCAATTCCCTGGATCTGCAAGGAACTATGGTGGTGGTGCGCTTGGTTCATGGCCTATGGATGGCAGTTTTGGATCCTCATTACTGGAAGAGTTCAAGGGCAACAAATCAAAATCTTTTGAGCTGTCAGAAATTGAGGGCCATGTTGTTGAATTCAGGTATGCAATTTCAATTAATCCAAGGTTTAAAGATTTCAATTGTTTGAACAAAATAGCAACTTGTGACGTTCAAATAACCCAAGATAGCTTATTAAAAGGGTTATTAGATGCTTCTATAAGATTTTTAAAACTGAGATTTTTGTGTTTTAAAAAATGGCTGTATAGAAGGTATTCAAACTTTTTTGGAACATTGAATGAATATGCATAGCTTATCCATCCTATCAGCAAGTTTCTAAATTAACCTTTTTTATGCAGTGCTGATCAGCATGGTAGCCGGTTTATCCAACAGAAACTTGAAACAGCCACAGTCGAGGAGAAAAACATGGTTTTTAAGGAAATCTTTCTTGAAGCACTCTCTTTGATGACTGATGTGTTTGGTAACTATGTTGTTCAAAAGGTGATTGCATTTTTATTTAAATGTTTCAACTCTTGCCCTTAGGCGACTCAAGTGTTGGCTTTCTTTTTCTTTTGAGACCATTTACCCAATTTCATGTAATGGTGCCTGGGCAGTTTTTTGAGCATGGAATGCCTGATCAGAGAAGACAATTGGCTGAAAAGCTTAATGGGAATGTGCTATCTCTCAGTCTTCAAATGTATGGTTGCCGTGTTATTCAAAAGGTACAGCTGAGGAATTAATGAATTTGTATGCTTATTCTAATATTCTTGCAATAAATTCCTGCTGCATGAACTCGCTCTATTTTATGTGTGCGTCAAGCCGACAATGCAAGTATGACAATAGCAGAACATGTGAATTTTGAACTATTTTTACTGGCAAAATCCATTTTAGCTTGCTGTGGACCTGCTTTGCCCACATTTCCTGGCCCCTTAACTATGAACTTGAACATTCATGTGATATGCCAAAGGCCTTCTCTTGATAACTCTGTACTTTGCAGGCAATTGAAGTTGTTGATGTGGATCAAAAGATCAAAGTCGTACAAGAGCTGGATGGTCACATAATGCGTTGTGTGCGTGATCAAAATGGGAACCATGTCATTCAAAAGTGCATCGAATGCGCACCAGAAGAGACTATTCATTTTATCGTGGAAACTTTCTTTGACCAAGTTGTTAGTCTTTCCACGCATCCATATGGTTGCCGAGTAGTTCAGGTTGTAATATGTTTTGGGATATCTCTTGAGTACATTGTTATGAAGCCTTTGTGCTTTCTTTGCTGATATCCTCAAGTCACCTCTTTTTACTTGCAACAGAGAATACTGGAGCATTGTGAGGATCCCAAAACCCTGAATAAAGTCATGGATGAGATAATGGGAGCTGTTAGCATGCTTGCACAAGATCAGTACGGCAATTATGTGATTCAGGTATCGTACCTCTAGTGAATTAGATGGTTTGATCTGGAACCAGTTGAGCTTTCTATGGCTTTTGGCATTTGATATGGGGAGATAGAGGCTCCTTGTTTATTGTGTTACTAGCCATCTTCTTCTGCATACTTGGTCCCGTGCCCTGAATGTTTACTTATTTTTACAGCATGTGCTGGAGCACGGAAAGCCGCATGAGCTGTCAGCCATAATAAAGGAGCTGGCTGGGAAGATTGTTCAAATGAGCCAGCAGAAATTTGCTTCTAATGTTATTGAGAAGTGTTTGACTTTCGGGGGGCCCGACGAGAGGGAACTTATGGTGAATGAGATGCTTGGTACTACTGATGAAAATGAGCCTCTTCAGGTTTGTCATCCATGACCTTTGCATAGCTTGTAAACTTTTAGGAAATTATATGTCCTCTAGCGAAAAATCAATATAGTGTTCAGGATATATTTATCCCAAATCCGTATATATATATATATCTTTGTCCAATTACTATTCTACTAATCCAACTGCTGTGGCTATGCCAAATTTTCCTCTTGATGTAAGATTCTCCAACTTTTCTCATGAGCCAGTTCCCTGTGAAGGTGGGTTTTTATTTTTGTTTTTTATTTTTTTGGCTACTCAATTAGGATCAGAACAGGATGCTATCAAAAGCCTCCTTTGGGTCTTTGCTATTTTGTTATATTGCATCCGTTGATACGATTTGCTGATAGAACTTATCCCCCGAACCCTAATCACCCCCACCCCCTCTTCCCCCCTTCCCCGGGTCCAAACTAATGTATGTGGGATTTTATACCGTTTTCCCTGAAAAGTTCCTTCACTTTCGCTGATGTATTGAATTGTCACTCTTTGGTTATAAAATTTCATGTTGAAATTTGGAGAGTTGTATATCTGAAGAGTATTTTCTGGTGGAATACGGTTAAGTTTCTTGACGCAAGTTCCTTGTGATCGGCACCGCAATCTAACTGCAATACATCTATTTTCTTGTGAATCCAGGCCATGATGAAGGATCAATTTGCAAACTACGTTGTACAGAAAGTGTTGGAGACTTGCAATGATCAGCAGCTGGAGTTGATCTTGGCAAGGATTAAAATCCATTTGAATGTGTTGAAGAAGTACACTTACGGCAAGCACATTGTCGCCCGTGTTGAGAAACTTGTTGCTGCAGGAGGTAGGATCTGCTATTCATATGTTTTTAATGGTGAACCTGCATCCTCAATCATTCTAAGAAGCCTGCATTGAAGTAGCGAATTAGTTGCTGGTTTAACCCAGAAGTTTGTAGCATGCAACAGAGGCGTTTTTCATTTTTTGAGTTCAATCAGCTTAGTGTACTTTTCATACTTGCTGGTTTTTCCATGATGGTTCACTTCTCTTCTTTTTCCTTTTATTTTGCAGAAAGGAGGATTGCTGGTCAGTTTCAGCACCAGTCATAGGCGGGATAGGACATAAGAGGTTGTACAGCTAACTCAAACATCCAAGGCTTATATCGTTTTCCTGTCCAAAGGCGGACAACCATGGCCGCTCTGTATCTTTCGTCAAGTTTTAAGAGCTTATCAGAAATAAAAACGTTCAGTGTACTTTGTAAACTATGTAAATACTGTAGTTCCTCACGATAGAATCAAAGCTTAGGGCTCTGGTGTCTGCTGATCAGCTTTAGATAAGTTATGCTCCTGGGTAGAGTTTAAACTGTATAAAAATGTGCGAAGGTGATGCTAGATTTTCCTATGTTACATGATGACTGGAGTAGAAAAAAGCAACGGCCGCCCTGTCGAGAGTTGTTCTCCTCAGGTTGAGGCCAGAATTTTTCCTGATGTATGTTCTAGATTTTCATCATTGTTCGCTGTAAAATATGTTCTTTTTTTGGTTTTTCTCCCTGATTACTGTAAAATACTTGTGAATTTGTGACTGCTCTCATGATGAGCATCGCAGGAACGGATCTTTTCCACTCTGAAGACACATTGGTGAATTACATTCTTGAAATAATCTAATACACTTGCCTTCCAATCAATGCACAAGTGTATTTGCACTTGCATGTATCACAGAAGCGAAGAAACCATATGGCTTCCAATTGACGCATAAGTATATATAAAAGAAGATGGTATACATGTATGAAAAGAGCAATGTTAAGCACAGGACACAAAATTTTATCTGCTCATGACATTGAAATCACAACCTCTATTTCAATATCTTGGCTTCGATCTCTTCCAGTGTCAAGCCTTTTGTTTCTGGGACGAGTAGAAGAACGAAAAGTAGAGAGAGCAGAGCGATGGCTCCGAAAATGAGAAAAAGGTTTGCAGCACCCAAATATTCCTGCAGAGTCCGCAAAAATCAGTAGCAAGTCAAAATACTCAACATTGTTCAATAATGGAGTCATCTGACTCTGAGGCTTAAGAGTACCTTCAATGGCGAGAAAGCAAAGGTAACGATTGCATTGGACCCAAAATTAGCCAAAACTGCAAGACTGATTCCTCGGCCTCTAGTGCGAAGAGGGAAGATTTCCGACACCATCAGCCAGCTAATAGGGCCAAATGATATCTGAAACTCCGAATCAGAAGGGATTTATATGAAGTATCGCTCAACCTGGATTGAGTAACAATAAATTACTCCCCAAGGCATGAAAACAGAAAGTAGGGAACAAACTTGGTAGCAGCCGACATATAGAAGAAGTGAAGCTACAGCAACAAAAGGGAAAGCTCCAAGAACTTTGTAGTAAGCAGAAAGGAGAAACAAAGACAGGGCCTGCGACCAATAAAAATAAAGATCAATCAACCCCAACATAAAAGATATGCAAAACTTGGAAAAATAATTCAAGGTAATCACAAGGATGGAAGAGAATTCATACAATCCCGCTCACGCCTCCTATGAGTAAAGGCCTTCTACCAAGGTCATCAACTTTGAGAACAGCTATCCCAGTCATTAGTAACTGCACGAAGAGAAAGATAGAGCAAAAAACAATGTGCACCAATGTGACCAAACATTACACAGGTGTGCCTGAGTGTTTCTGAGTGTGAAAGTATAGTGTGGTGAACATCAGGAAGCAAGCTCAGCATGTGTAAAAAAATTCCAACGATAATCACTTTTCATTTTCCAATAGTTAATTCAAACTCTCTCATATTTCTTGATTTTGAGCTTCTGTTAAGATTTCACAGAATGTCCGTGGAATTGATGAGACAGACAGTTTCCAAATGTAATTATTCTTAGCATTGCTTAATTTCAATCAGAGTAATGTCAATTGTCAATGTAATGAGCCGTACCTTAAATAAGCCAATCAGAACAGAAACTCTGGCAGCGTCGGAAGCGGCAGAAAATCCAGCACTCTGTCATCGAACAATAAACTTGCATGTAAAGTAACCAGCTCATAGAAATCTGTATTTCAGTTAAAAGTAGAGGGTCCAATATACAACATAAGGGTTGCTAAACTTGATCCTACTTCTAATATACCTGAAGTATTGAACCAGCATAGTACAGAACACTAGGTTGCCCAGTAATCTGAGAGAATTAGCAGCAGAACAGTCAGAACATAGCCCGGAAATGTAAATGGTATTTCCTTCATTTATACAGTTTGATACATATAACTCAATACTGAAACCGTGTAAATCAAATAATCAAAATTCCATGACGTGATTCTCTTTTTGCTTCATCACCTAAGTAGTCATGAATAGGTGCAAGAAACCTATACACCAATTTATGGTATAAAAATTAAAGGATTTTGTTGAAAGATTATGATAAGTCCACCGGTCACCAAACTTGTTTAACTTAAACCGTTTTATATGTATATAGGACTTGAAAGAACTAAAGACCCTTTAATTAATTGGTTAAAGGAATCAATCCTAAGCATTGATTCAAAAAATGATTGAATCCCCACTATTCAATTTTTATTAGCTAAAAGATAAAAAATATAGTTGAAAAAATCAATGATCAATATTGATTTTTCTTTAGCCAATTAACTAAAGGAACTTTAGCCACTTTTTATCGTATATAGTTGGATAATTGCTACATTAACACAGGCAGGGAAACACCTTGTCCTTCCCATGGCCATATCTACTTGAATTTTTTGCAATCCAAACTTAGACTTTGGTTTTGAGGTAGAGCAAAGCACATCAGAAATAGGAACGCAGAGATCGAAGAACCACCTGCTGGAAAAGAACCAAACCTCCACCAATAACAAAGGCTTTCAAACTAGGCCCTTGGAACACCTCTAAGAAGTTTCCTTCAGATTCCTGACTCCCATAAGCACTCTTCAACGACACAAGTGTTTCTTCTATTTGACTCTCGGACTGTCTATCTCCAGCCGGTCGGCCTCTGAGTCTGCTGAGTGCAGAAATAGCCTTTTCCTTGTATTGTTGCAAGGAACCTGCGCCCTGCACTCCTCTGAGAAGCAACCATCGAGGAGATGGAGGAAGGGTATACATCCCAAGACCCATGAGCAAAGCTGCTGGAACACTGAAACCGAACATGTAACGCCAACCTCCAATCACGTTGATCTCTAGACTTCCGACGAAATAGCCAAGCTGATGGAATGTGTACCTATCAAGTTAGCTTCAGCACAGAAGTAGGCAACTACAGGGGAGGAGAGAATGTTACCAAAATTCCTAGGACAATGAATAGCTCTTTCAAAGAGATAAGGGTTCCCCGAATTTGAGAT
The DNA here is from genome assembly GCA_001925005.1 of Drosera capensis. NCBI lineage: Eukaryota > Viridiplantae > Streptophyta > Magnoliopsida > Caryophyllales > Droseraceae > Drosera > Drosera capensis. The sequence continues at coordinate 162,944 of LIEC01006315.1, forward strand.
GGGCACGTTTCAGCGATATACAGAGGAGCCCCATGCATAGCCTGTAGAGAACCAACAAAAGAAAAGAATAAAGCTCTTATTTTTGCTTTTGGTAAATAACGTAGTTCGGATGTGATTTGCTTGGTTCTCCATCATCAGAACGGGGATAGGGATACTTTTTTACTGAATGTAAAAAATATATTGGACTCCTGATCGGGGGAGGGAATATTCTTTCAGTGAATACACACTATTTACAAAAGCATCAATGATTTGAAGCTTTATAATAATGTCAAGAAGCTTACCACACCGATACCAAGGCCATAGAGGACTCTCCCAAGCAAAAGAACACCCAGGCCAGGAGCATAGGCAGTTGATAAACCACCAAGTACGTACAACACAGATGCAATTATCAGTTCCCGCTTTCTTCCTATTGGAATAAAGTCGAAGCAAAATATCAGGTTAGACATAGCAAACCTGTCAAATATTTTCCATGCAAATCAAACTTGAAAAATAACATAGGAGGCATACCAAGAAAATCTGCGATCGGATAGACAAGTGCGGAACCAAGAAGTGCGCCATAAAGAGAGCCGCTTACCTGCATAAAGGTCACACTGAAAGTAGTGGAGTAGCATCTACTTAAGTTAGACCTCTCAGTAGACAACAACAAAACCTACCACTAGACCAAGTTGAATAGCTGAAAGATTGAACCATGTCGTGCCACTAAGTTCGGCAGACTGCAGCACATTAAACAAGCAATGTCAGGTTTTAGTTGTCCTGGCACACAAACACCAGTGCAGATGTAAAAGAGGAAAGGAAAAAAAAAAAGAAAGAAAGAAAGAAAGAAAGACCTCACCTGTAGTGATATAGTTGCACCTGACGTAGCACCAATATCATACCCAAACAATAAACCGCCCAAGGCCGGGAATACAAATCTGTAAATTCATCACAAGGGCCTTTTAACCAAAGACGACACAAGCATACCAGACCATACATCTCCAACAAATGAAGCTGATATTTTCCAAAACTCACACCAAAACTTTAAGGTTACTAAAGAGCTTGAGATGGCAGGATTACAAGTACACTCTAGAATACAATTAGAGTTACTAAATCATACCACGAATACAATTCAATCCAAAAAAAAAAAAAAACTGTAAAGAACTTTCCAGTTTCCACATACATCAATTTCAATAGGCCTACTAATTCGACATATATCTCAAGGTGTTATGATTTAACACTCGAAACAATCCCAAAAGTTTAATCCGGTAGGCAATCAATCAATTCACAAACACAATTGATAATAAATAAGAACGAAAAACGACGTCAAATTTACGTGAGAAAATCCCTCAAGAGAAAAAAAAACCATGGAAAAAGAAAACTCAATAATCAATGAGTCGGATTACAATGATTTTTCTTTTTGTGATGGCTTTCTCTTCTGTGTAACGCTCTTGAAAATCCTAATTTTTTCTTTTCTTATTTTTCTACACAATAAGGATATATTTATAGGGGATAAATGTCAATAAGTCAATGCCAAAAATAACAATCTCCACCTTTGGCATTTACTTCACGATCCATACCAGAGCAACTTACTAGCGAACTCCCGTGCCACAACCTGACACGTCCTCGCATGTCCTTTCGTGTAACGGGGATGCTCCGTCACAAACTCAGCATGAAGAAACGTTGATCAAGTTTAAACAACGCTAAAACTTGATCTTGAAAAGTATGTAGGTAAGCATATCTATCGCATTCTCCTTTGTGTGAACTTTCTGCAGATCTACAATCCCGGAAGTCAACCACTCTAATCTTGTGATAACGAACATTAATATGCTTCGTCCGAGCATGTTACACCTAATTCCTTACCAAGTAGATCGTATTCTGACTGTCATATAATATGCGAACATATTTTTCTTGCTTGAGCCCAAGTTCCTCAACCAGATACTTCAATCACAATGCCTCTTTTTCACCCTCTGTTAATGCCATATACTCTGCTTATGTGGTAGACAACGCAACCACATCCTACAACATAGATCTCCAGCTCACAAGTCCACCACAGAAAGTAAAAACATACCTACTCATAGACCTTCTGAAATCCAAGTCACCAGCATAATCAGCATCAACCATCACAACCACATTACTCCTTGCACTCTGACCGTCAAATAAGATACCACAATCTGTAGTCCCTGCCAAGTATCGAAAGATCCACTTCACAACATTCTAATGCTCTCTATCTGGATTCGTCATATACTTGTTGACTACACCAACCGCCTGAGTAATGTTTGATCTGGTATAAACCATGGTATATATTAGGCACCCAACCGCATTAGCATATGATACAAGAGACATGCGATCCACCTCTTCTCCTGAGTCTGGGCACATCTGAGCAGACAACTTGAATTGTGCACCTAAAGAAATGAAAACAGACTTTGCATCTCATATTAAATCTTTTCAAAACCCATTCACGAAACCCTATAGAAGTCCAATTCATAGGACTTGACACGTTTGAGCAATTTCCTCTTGTGAAGACGTGGCATACTTTTTTCACTCAAATGCCCAAGACGAAGAAGCCAAAATTGTGTGTCATCTACATTGGACTCTCCACTAGATGAAACCGCAACTCCACCTATCATTGTGCTCCCAATCAGCTTGTATAGATTCTCTGTCTGTTCAGCCTTCATAATTACCAGCGATTCTTTCATCACTCTCATCTTGCTATCTAAAACACAGCCTGCAGTGTCCAAGGTCCCAACTAAAACTAGGTTCTTCCTAGGGTCTGAGACATACCTCACATCCCCAAGTATTCTGACAATACCATCAAACATCTTCACCTTCACCTTCACTGTACCTAACCCAACCACCTTGCAACCTGTGTCATTTCCCATAACCACGGATCCTCCACTGCACGGATTCAGAGTATCAAACCAATCTCTAAACTAGCACATATGAAACAAGCATTCGGAATCCGTGATCTACTCGTTCTTCATATCATCACCTCGAGCTGCTGGTGTAATTTCATGGGATTCAACAACTCCAAAAGCCATGTAAAGATCAATGTCGTTGTCATCTACACCCTTAGCAACACTTGCAGAGTTTGAAGACTTCCCTTGCTTGTTCTTATTTTGAGGACATAGAGCTCTCATACGCCCCTTCTCATGGCACTTGTAACACTCAACTTGAGAGAAATCTCGTTTTCCTGATCCAGATTTGGATCTCGATTTTTCTCTGTCAGCCTTATTTCTGGGCAGACCTCTACTTTTGTTCTCCGATTTCATCAAGTATCATTACTCTTGACTAGACCCGAAAGGGCTTATCTGGTTGACATCGAGAACGGTAGAAGTCACCCTCTCAACACTTAACTTGTCCTTCCCAACAAGTAGTGTTGTCTTTAAGGTAGCATACGAAGTGAAAACAGACTTTAGTAGAATCAACGCCTGATCCTCCTCATCCATCTTAACATCCAAACTAACATATTGTGTCACAAGCCGATTACGCTCGACGATATGATCGTTCAAATCTGCCCTCTTCTTATTCTTGAGTTCGAACAGATCCGTCTTCAAATACAACTTATTTGACAATGATATAGACATGTACACAGATTTTAATTTCTCCCATATCTTCGTCAGTGAGAGCTCAGTTAGAACTTGATACTTAACTAGCGACGGAAGACTCAATCTGATTATGGATGCAGCCTTAACTTCTAATTCCTCCAAGTCTTCCTCTTTCATATTAGGCGGTTTTTGTCCTTTTAGTGCCTTGAACAGTCCTTGTTGCACAAAAACATTCTTGATCGTACTTTACCAAATGTTGAAATTGTTCTTCCCATCAAACGACTCAATCTTAAACTTAATCGTGTTCACCATTGTCCCAACTCCAGAAAACCAATAAAAATTCTAACTTTCGAAAAGAAAATTCTTTGAATCAAGTAGAAAACCCCGATCGAAAAATTGATTCTTTAAAACCTAAATCCAATTTTTAAAAAAAAAAACACCAATTTTTCCCCAAAAAACATCAAACTCCCCAAATCCCGTCACTAATTTCTCCAAAAAAAAACAAAAAACGACATCAAATCTACGTGGAAAAAACCTTAAGGGGAAGCAAAAACCAAATCAAGGAGTCAGATATAATGATTTCTCTTTTTGAGATCGCTCTCTTTTTTTAGTATCACTCTTGAAACCCTAATTTTCTCAATTTTTTATTTTTCTACACAATAAAGATATATTTATAAAAGACAAATATCAAAAACTTAATGCAAAAAATAACACAAAGACATCATATTACATGTTCAATTTTCCCCCCACGGATTCATCCTTTCATTCTCCTTAGTAGCAACATTTCTTTTGGTCAACGAATAGCTACATACGAAAGTTCTTTGGCGCTGGATAACCCCACAAAGTACCAGTCGTGCAACAGCATTTGGGATACTAAACAGAGCAATCCAGAGCAAAATGCTGAGAAAAAACCCACCAATCCAATCAAAACGAAGCATACCCATCAAAATTGAACCCTATCAGAAACCGCCCAAATGCCAAAACCCAACAGAAATCAACCAAAAATCCATAAAATACCAATGAAAACGTACGGAAAGATTACAGAAGACCAAGCAAAGACCTCTCCGTTCTCAACCCCACTCCCTCCTTCAACAAAGGCTTTTTCTTCTTCCCCTAAAAAATCCTCTCTTTGAACACCAACCTGAATATGAATCCAAAAGAAAAAGAAAAAGGAAAAACCATAAAATCATCAAACACATCAATCTCTCAAATTACAAATTGGGTTTATGCAAAACTACCTCAAAGTTCCTGAATCTACCAGCAGATACAAGAGAAAGGCTGGGTTTGAAGCGGAGGCCCGAGAAGGAGGTTGAAGATGAATCAGGTCTCGAGGGCATCGACCCAGTTGAAGGAGAAGGTGATTTGGGAGATGATTTGGTGTTGAACAAGGGTCGAATCCATGTGGGTATTGCCAATGCAGCCATTGTCAGAGATTATCAACCACTGAAGTGAGGTGTGTTCATATATCAAGCGAGCTAATTTCACTCTTTTTTCGCCCTAGAACAGTTGAACTTGAAATGTAAACAGCTTCACTGATTTTTTGAGTTGAAAAGTCTGTAGATAGACTGTATTCATCATTTGGCAGCGTATACTCATATTAGAAAATAAATTCTCTTCTAAAAAGTTACTCCTAGAAAGATTTTTTTCTTCCTCCGATGACTTTTACAACAAGCCTTGAAAACATTTCATTCTTATTATTAACGATATTAAAAAAAATTTAAAATTAATTCATGATTAAAATTTATAATTTAATCTATCATCTTATAAAAATTTTATTAAAAAAAAAATTTCATCATATTAAAATATATTTCAAAACGTATATCGTTACAAAAATTTCATTAAAACATATATCGTTATAAAAATTTTGTGACGAAAAGAATATTTTTCATAGTACTTGTTAAGTTATAAGTTTCGTACACTACAAGGAAACGCACATTACATCAATTGGTCACGCATCAATCAAAAAGATCTGAAGATGGGTGTCTCCTTTTTTTTTTTTCGAATCACGACCTACTTTCGACAGAAACTAGTATGAATCGCTGCAGTGCATGTTGCGGAGATTATGTCACGCAGTAAAACCTACAGACGTCTAGAGCGCAATGACACAATCCCGCAAAACGAATGCACCACCAACGGTGTCAAAACGGAGCTCAAAATTGCGGCGAACAGAAAGCAAGAACATACTTTATAAAATAAACAAGAAAGTTGATTAACATAAATCAGGAAAATTATGGCCTCAACCTTGAGATAAACACCTCTCAACACGACCTTTTTGTACAGGCACGTAACTTAGGAAAATCTAGTCTCACTGCCTCACGATTTTTGTACATCAACTTATCCTAGGATCATCAGCGGACACCAGAGCACCTAAGCTTTGATTCTATGTATAACACCGGCAAGATACTACAGAAATTTACATGTTCTGCAAAGTACATTAAACTGTCCTTATTGCTCATAAGCTCGTATGACTTGAGGACAATAAACAGGGGCTGCAGTCCTTCGCCTTCGGAGAGAAGTAAAGGATAGAAGAAACCTCGGATTTCTTCAGTTAGCTGTACACCTCTTATACCCTATCCCGTCCGTCTATCCTTGATGTTGAGATTGCCCAGCAATTCTTCTTTCTGCATATGATAGTAAAAATTGAGAGAAATGAATCACAGAAAGGTACAAAAACAAGGAGAAACAAGCAATTTGCATGTCACGTTAAGCAGGCATACGAACAATACCCAGTTGGATGAAACGTACTTCAGAGATAAATCGGTCTTTTAGCTACGTTTATCAGAAGGATAGAAGATGCAGGTTCAAAATTAGGAGAAAATAAGAAGAGAAAGATCAAAGAACAAAGATAATACCTCCTGCAGCAACAAGTTTCTCTACACGGGCGACGATGTGCTTGCCATAAGTGTACTTCTTCAACGCATTCAAATGGATCTTGATTCGTGTCAAGATAAACTCTCGTTGCTGATCACTACAAGTTTCCAACACTTTCTGGACAACGTAGTTTGCGAATTGATCCTTCATCATAGCCTGGATGCAAAGAACTCAAATAGCTAGAGTTTAAACTGAAGTACCAGTCAAAAGGGAAGTCAAGTGAGACAGAATAAAACTTATCTATATCTAAAATGCCAGTTGGAGTGTTGGACTCATTTGACTCAGGAGAAAATCATTCCCTCTTAAGAACGTTAAAATCATAAACCAAGATGAACAAGGTAATTACAGAAGCAAATAGATGGAGAAACAAAAGTAATACTACGATCATAGATATTGAAGGAGTTCCTTTAACAAACCAGCTCAGAACGGTAAAAAAAAAAAACATTCAGCAAACCAAGTAACTTATAGAATTAGAGTCTTTGGCATTGAACTACCTCAAAGCTACCCTTTTCCAATTTATTATATCCTGAGTTAATAACACCAAAGACGTCAACCGATTCTAATCTTATCAAAATTAACTTTCACCGACATAAGTTTTCCAAAATGGAATTCTTTCCTGCTCCAGTTTCGAAAATGCAAATAATAAGCAGCTCTTGGCCTTCAACTATCAAGCCGTAAAGAAAAATATGTGTGTTTCAAGTTGCTATGCATCTTAAAACCAAAAATTAAATCTCGGCCGATTTCATATAGTCAAATGAGAAGCCCCCTCATACCCACCTGTGTGGTCCATTCGCCTTTATTAAGAGTAATGAGGTATGCCCACATAACCTCGTACTATCTGCTACAACCTGTATTATCTTCTGAGTCTGGGATTCTGGGGAATCCAAAACCTCAAGAAAGTCAAATTAACCACGTGCTTTATATAACTTTGCAACTGCTCAAACTCCGTGAAGAAAATATCAGTTGCAAAAGCCGATGTAACAAGTGCTGACGGCAGGAAACCAGTAGGTGGGAAAATATTGGAAAATCATACTTGGCGACAAATTTTCAATACATGCTGCACAAACTGATTTGCATATCAAAGCTTGTTGATATTGGGATTAATATATCCAGAACTAGCTCTGAAATTACAGAATTTTGCTTGGAAATGAGTCCAATGATCAGACTATATGTTTCTGACAACAGGAGGAAGTTATAACATAAAGGCAAAAGACAACAAACCTGGAGAGGCTCATTTTCATCAGTAGTGCCAAGCATCTCATTCACCAGTAGTTCCCTCTCGTCCGGGCCTCCAAAAGTCAAACACTTCTCCACAACATTTGAAGCGAACTTCTGCTGGCTCATTTGAACTATTTTTCCAGCCAGCTCCTTTATTATGGCTGACCGTTCATGAGGCTTTCCATGCTCCAGCACATGCTGTTGGAATAAGTTGATGTTCAGGGCACATAATGAAAAAAGAATAATGTACGACCCCCATAAAGATTAAACTTATAGGGCGACAAGAATGCAAATAGAAGTTAGTGAAGTGGGTTTAAAGAGGAGTGCACCAAGCCTTCACAACCCATTACAACATTATAAATTTTCTCAGGACAAAAAAATGCAACTGAACATTGATCAGAAGAAAAATTCGCCAACCAGGATTTATCTACAAATCCATGATGGGGAAAAAAAGGCAAGTAAAAAAATGTTGCTCAATTACATCTCTTCACTCGTCCGAGGAAATCACAAAATTTTGATAAGTATACTTTCGCAACATGAAAAGCTTGGCTGTAAGAGTCTACAACTCTGCATGGAACCGTCCAAAAAATGAGGACATTCTTGGATTCATAACATAAGAATGGAGCAAGGTAAATGAAGGTCCATCATTGCATTAAGAGGCAAAAAGAGACACAGAAAAAAAGAGGATGAACAAGCAAAAAAAAATTATCCAACCAATCTTTTCAAAATGTTCACTAGATCATCAATTTTTTCTTTGCTCAATACTCTTAATTGCATGGTTTGCAGGATAGCCCCGTTGGACAGATTATTCAGTGAATACAATCAGTTATGGGCACCACCAGTCCGACGACCTCAAAAAAATGGCACTGTCCCCTGACTCAGACCAATTGCAATTGGATTGGCTGGAACAAGTCGAATGCTCTTTTCTTTTCTTTTTTTAAGAAAAAAAATCCAGAAAAAATTCCCCCAAAATAAATCAGGGAATAGAATCATAATGGAATGAAATAATCTAGATTGTCAACCAAAGACTGAGCTTTTGCTTAGAGAATCAGGATAGGAAATGAAAATCTCGAGGATATATTATGAACTTAAAAGATATCCATGCATAATGTAGCTTTAGTGGAGAACTGCAGGAATCCCAAGTATAAGCCTAAGAAATAAAATAGTTTCTCCGATTCTTAAAGAAAATGGAATCAAACAAATGTTTTTGGCGCCCTTTATAATGTAGAACATTGGGAGGTCCATCTAGTTAACAAGATGGAAATTCCAGCTTCACAGATAAATAGCCAAAAGCCATAAAAAATCAAACAAGCTTCAACCTAAACCATCAGATCCACTGTAGGCCAAATACCTGAATCACATAATTGCCATATTGGTCTTGAGCTAGCATGCTAACGGCTCCCATAATTTCATCCATGACTTTTTCCAGGGTCTTCGGATCCTCGCAATGCTCTAGTACTCTCTGTTGCAAAAAATGGCAATCAAGACAAACTCAATGATACAAGCCTGTCTGCTGCTTTGCACAAAAAGTACAAAAGTTTTGTGCTGTTTAAAGAATATCAGGCAACAATTTGACAACCTGAACTACTCGGCAGCCATAAGGATGTGTTGAAAGAGTCACAACTTGGTCAAAAAATGATTCCACGATAAAATGAATAGCCACTTCAGGTACACATTCGATGCACTTCTGAATGACATGGTTCCCATTTTGATCATGCACACAACGCATTACATGACCATCCAGCTCTTGAACCATTTTGATTTTTTGATCCACATCAACAACCTCAATCGCCTGAAAGGAAAAGAAGGACAGCATAAGGTTACAAAGATGAGGTCTTGGTTTAAGGTGAAGTTTCGGTTAGCAGAAGACGAGATTATAAAATGATAGGTCAAGCAAATAGTTCAAAACGTAAAACAGCCCATAGGCCACAACATCATAATTAGAGAATGTAGTATTTCAATATGTCTACTTGTAGCGATTAAATGCCATGAAATAAGCAAAGTTCAAGCAATTCCAAATTTATACAGGCATTAGGATACAGGATCGCAAGTTAATTATACCTTTTGAATAACACGACAACCATACATTTGGAGACTTAGAGATAGCACATTCCCATCCAGCTTCCCGGCCAATTCTCTTCGTTGAGCTGGCATTCCATGCTCAAAAAACTGAAACACACACAATAGCATTATGTTCTGTTAAAAGGAACCACCAAAACAAACCCCCTCCCCCCTTTCAGTGAAATTCAAATCACAATCACCTTTTGAATAACATAGTTGCCAAACACATCAGTCACTAGGGAGAGTGCTTCTGGAATGATTTCATCAAAAACCATATTTTTCCCATCGATTGTTGCTGTTTCAAGTTTCTGTTGGATAAACCGGCTTCCGTGCTGATCCACACTGCAAGAAGATGCTACTCTAAGAACTTCCGAATAAGGTGGATGTGCAAAGAGGTGATTGGTATGAGTTGTATGTAATCACATACCTGAATTCAACAACAAACCCTGCAATTTCTGACAGCTCAAAAGACTTTGCTTTGTTGCCCTTGAACTCTTCAAGCAATGAGGAACCCAAACCCCTATCCATATGCCATGAACCAAGAGAGCCCCCACCCAAGTTCCTCACTGAACTGTGAAATTCGTTATGTCTCATAGGACTGCTAGGTCCGATAGGAGAATTTGGCATCATAGGATTTAACAATGTATTTCCAGCATAACCAAATCCAACTCCGAAGGCATTATTTCCATAATAGCCGTGATACGAGCCAGCCGACTTGTTCCCCACATAGTGAGACTTCTGAGATGATATTACAGAATCTAAATAAGCTTTCTGCAGCATATCCATATATGAGTTGTTCGCATAGCCCCTATCAGGAGACTGTTCGTTAAGAGCAGCAAGCTGAGCAGCATATTCAACTGAGCTCAAATACTGAAGATACATAGGATCCAGGAAAGAAGCTGGGAGAGGATTCCCACTAATTTGATTACCCATCCTATTCAAGTTATGGGATTCTAATGCCGCACTGATACCATGTGGAGAGGCTACCAACCCCCTTGAAGCCATTCCAGGAACACCTGGTACAGCAGCAAGATTCTCAAGCAATGGAGGAACATTCGGATTGCCCATTTGGCTAGACATCATGGAAGGCAGGGCTGCATTGGGGGAATATCCACTCAATCCATATCCAATAAATGACGAGTTCACTCCATCTAAATGAGCATAACGAGGTGATATTCCACCACTGTTAAAAGCTGATGCATTTGACACTTTAGAGTGTGAACTCCAAGAGCTACCACTAGATTTTACACCAACCTGGTTGTTTCTCAGATCTGGCCCACCCATAGTGCCCCTACTTGAAGAAGGCACAGATTGTCCAGCAAATTTACCATATTCTGACTTTTTCATATGGGAATACTGATTAACTCGATCAGTATTGCCATGTGTATCGAATAGATACTCGTGATGATTGCCGGAATCCTGTGTAACATGTGACAAAAATTATTCTAAGCATGGATATCAATGTTTGAGTACAGGAAAATGCTGGAGAAAGCAATTACCAAGTCTCTTGGAGCATTTGTGGTGGATGGCACGTCATTGAACAAATTTTGGCTACTCAAATTTTTCTTCTCCGGAGCTACTTGTCTTCCACTCCCAATAGGTGTAGGGCATGGACTGGGTACCCTCGCTACATGTTGGGGATCAGGAGTGGTGCTTCTTGACAATGAAGCACCAAAACCAGCAGCATAGCTATATGATGCAGGAGCACCGATTTGGGATACGGTGGATGGACCCCTGATCTTGGCAGCATCAAGCCGCATATTTGCAAGGTCCTCTTGAGCCGAATTCAAGATGTCAATATTATCGTCAAAAGCATTGCGGCTGGCTGGTCGAGAGGGATGCCTAGAAGTGGGTTTGGGAAGACTCAAATCATCCTGTGAGTATAGAATAGTCATATTGTGAAAATCAGAAAGAACAACAGAGTCCAGGATAAATTGGCTTATGGATGTTAATAATAATATGTTTAGATACAAATATTTTCACAATTGAAATGTTGCTAGCAAGTAGCGGTGCAATCCAGACATAATTAAGCAAAGCCCATTTCATAATTAAGCATATCCAGACATAATATACAACTGTAGCCCAGGATAGGTGGTCTCATCACACATGATAGTAATCTGCTATAAAAAAAATCTAGCAAAAAAACAAGATTGAAAGTAGTGTTCATGTGAGTAATCTCTATGCTAATTAGGTGACAAGAAAAAACACAACCAGGATAATCTGCCAAAATCAGGACAAAATGTCAGAAACCAAGACAATCAGACCGTAAATATGACCATGTAATCTCATTGTGATAGGATCCGAATCTGATCAACATTTTAAGTAAATATTGCAGTTACAACAGAAGAAACGATAAGAAATGAAACGACCACTACCTGAAGAATTTCAGCAAGGCTCTTCTTTTTACTCCCTAATCCCAAACCAGGAAGGCCAATGAGTCCATCCTTGCTCCAGTCACCCGAATCCTGTACTGTTTCTGACTCAACCTCCCTCTCTTCTTTCTTCGAAGGAAATCCAGGAGGCTTGGCAAACAAAGATCTCCCAATCCCGTTTTCGTCCCTATTGACATTCCTGGAACTCACTTCCTTTATCCGTTGAGTTACCCTCCAATCCTCCTTCGATAACCGAGGAATCGGTAGTCTAGGATTCAAGTTATGATTGGAATAATAGTACAATAAGTAATTAGGGTCGGACCTCATCTCCTCATCCGATAAAAACCCGTTATCACTACTATTCGGCAAAACCTCCCCAAACCCACCACTACTAAGCAATCCTCCAACAGCACTCAAAGAACCCTCCACAGACGGAGGCGCAGAACCACTTCTATACAAATTCAGCTCCTTCTCATGATCAACCAAACCCCGTGAGTCCCGGCCCACGAGCAGACCCAACTCCTTCTCTACATCATCACCATACGATCCCTCGTTTGCTCCCATCATCGGTCTCCTCCCCAATTCTGACAACATTCTCGATCAACCACAACACAGAAACCCAATTCAACACGCCAAAATCCAAACTTCATTCACTGACATCAACCGAAAACAACCTAAATCAAATAAAACCATTCATATAACAAACTCACAACCCAAAGATACCTACTTTCTCATCTGGGCACTTCTAATTTTCACAACCCAACTCGATTACACCCTCAAATTAAATATATATCGAAGTGATCAGACATGGGTCGATGATGATCAAGTTGAGACCTTTATGAGAAATCGGCCATGTTTGCTTCACATTTGAGAGAAAAACGAAGCAAAAGACGAGTTGGGTGTGTGAATTTTGATGTATAGGGAAAGGTTAGGGGTGAAATTCAACGTCTGAGATGAAATCAGAGGCGGCGGCTATGGTCCTTGATGAGTTGAGTCCTTGCAAGAGGGGATTGATGAGACGAATATGATGATGAAGAGAAGAGAAGAGGAGCGATACAAATTGAAACCCCACTTTTTTATGTTTTGCTCTGCGTTTTAGGGTTTTTGGGTTCTTTCCTGGGTGATGAGAGCTTGTTGATGTAGGAGTCAAGGAGTTCTGTTTTTTGGTAAGTCAATATGTAGTGAACGTTCAAGAATTATAGACATTCTTTTTATAGTTTTTAAAATATTTTTTTATTTTAAATAAATTATCATATATTAATTTAATATGATTATTAAAATATATTAAGTTTGTGATGTTCTATCCTTATATTTCTGTGAGTGAGTGGAAGAAAATATGTGTGGGTGGGAAAAAAAAAATATGATATGATATAAAATATATATATTTTATATTTTAAAATTATCTAATTAAAAATGATAATTTATATGAAACGATTATTTTTAATAATGTATCATAATTCATCTGAAACAGATAAAATATATCGATTATGTTTTTAAAATTAGGTGATTTCGATTCATCGAATTAATCATTATAAAAGAAAGTGTTATAGATAGATGTTTTGAAAAAGTTTAGCGAGTAATTCCTCTATATCAATCTTATTCTATCCTTTTTTTTTATTATTATTGATCATTAGAACACATAACACCAACACCACTAAAGATATAACGCTCCTCCAAACGCTATTGATTTTATTCTTCTAGATGATCAGCTTGAAGAAATCAGCTTTATTTAAGATAAAGACAAAATTTTGATGAAAGATAACGATAAACCATTTTTAAACACCTTTAAAAAACCAGATCTTGTCTTATCTCAAAACTGCTTAACAGCCTAATTTAATTTAATTATAGAAATCCTTAACTCGATTTACATATCATTTTTACAAGTCATTTTATATATTGATAAAATTCTATTGACGGCTACATAAATCATCTTCAATCATATTGATAGCAAAAATTCATAAGCTAACTTTATATGTTAATAATAGATTTTTATATTATATTGCATTGTAGGGGAAATAAAATAAAGTGTCAATATATAATAAATAAATTTAATTTGTGATCATAAATATATAAGGCATTAAATACATGATCAATCAAACTTTGGTATCAAGAATTACTAAATTTGCTTTATATATATAAATAGATAGCTATCCAAGTCTTAGAAACGCGACACTTGAATTACTACTCCTGTGTTAGCTATTTTTTCCGTCCCACAAAAAAATATAGCACGCGTTGATGATGATCAAACGTAATTTCTTAAAATTTATCATGAAATATCAATGATTGTGTAAGTTACATACTTTAACCTAATACATGTTACGGAACGATCAGATAAAATTTGATATGAAAACAATACTTATATTCATGGATATAAAAAATACAAAATACGTATATGTTGTATTCTTCGTGGAACGAAAGGAGTTGTATTTAGTCCAAAAAATGAAAAATATCCTATATTCCATTCGTCCCATATGTCTTACAATGGTTTCATTCAGATCGATTTTTTATTTGTGTATTCAATTTGATATATTTTGATTAGTATATTATAATTTATTATGTTGGAGGTGAATTTGATGTAAAAGAATGAAAAAGAACGAAAATAATAAAATATAATAAGATATTATAATTATTTTAATATAAAATTATTTCTAAATAAAAAATATTATAAGATTTATGAATCGATTTAAAATAATATTAATATTATAAAAATCATGTGATGGAAGGAAGGTTTTATAATATTAATATTATAAAAATCATGTCAATGCATTGGGATTCAGTTATGGCTTGATGGGGCCATTTGCAGGTTACTATTTCACAAGAAAAATGTCACAAATAGATTCTTCCCTTTGAATTTGTCGTTTTTATACCTGTGGGCATTCCGTCCGTTTTAGCTGTTGTTTGTGTAATGTTTGCTATGGACATAAGAAGGAAAAATCTTTTTAATTTAGATAGTTATGAAATATCCTTGTTCATCGACATTGTAACGAGCGATAACAGCGGTTAGTGACCACTCAAAGATATGGAATATTTATTCGATGTAACATCTAGAATTATCATTAGATTGTTACTAAATCAAGGAAGAATTGCTTGTACATTAATCTTACGACTTTGGTGCCACCTATTGCACCTCAGAGGGACCAAATGGCTTATAGATGAAGGATGAAAGTAAACCATAATCTCAATTGGAAATTATTACAAGGTCTTTGCTTCGCAAAACAAATATCGATCGATGGGTACGTACTTGATCTTATCACTCACAATGGTGTCGTTGGAAAATATCGATCACACGTGCATACATCATGTGAAAAATGAAATGTTGAAATTACAACACTCGGGCCTACACTATATGGAATTAACTAAATTACTTCAATTCTTAAAATAAAAAATTATACTCTTCATATTCTTATTTAATTATAATATTTTTTTTAGTCTTATATAAATACAATATTTTAATCATTTACTTATATGATTACAAATTTATATTAATATAATTAATTTTTTTTATTTTTTTCTAAACCTCACTTATATCTCATCATCTTTAAAAAAAAATCTTTATCAAACTTCATGTAAATTTTATAAATATAAATTTTTTTATATCGGATTAAAACACGATAAGAAAAATAAAAATAGAGAGTTGACTACCTCAGCCTCAAGTCATTAAGTCTGGCCCACCCAGAAAATTAAATTATTGTCCCCTAATTCAATCATCCTTGTCGACGAGTAGATTTGTCCGGCCGGCGACTCAAGAGTCCTCACTGTTTTGTCGTATATTGTTGTTATTTGTAGCTCCCATATTGCTGAAAGTAGGGTTTTATACTTAATAAAGTGATTTTATCGATGGTAAATGGAAGTTCCTTGATTATTACTACTCCACTTCAATCATTTGCATCTTAGCACTTCCATGTAAGTCGGGAGATAAATAAATTGTGGTGTTGTGTGAATATTTTTGTGACATAAAGTTTTGGAGTATGTCACATCTAATATCATAGTGATGGATTAACCCTGTTAAAAGCTTGTAACAACTGTTACTTGTTAGAAAGCTCAACATTTTAATGTATATAGTCACATTTAGAGGTATTTGAAAAGATTGAAGATAATAATCGAGGAAAGGAAACATAAATTTATACTAAAATCCAAATATCAAGAAAAAACTCTAATGATAAAATACTATGCCAGAAGAAGATTACAATTCTAATCGATTTATTATATGGGTTATATTTATATATCCATAATTAAAAATATAAAATTCTTAGAACAAAAAAACTCTTGGCACGGTCTGCCTAAACCGCACTCAGTGACTGGCAGACGTGTGGCGTGCGTCATACGCACGGCTTTTCCTGGCTGTGCTCAGTGCATCACTGGATATCATCGTGCGTCATATGCACGACTCATGTTAAACATCTTCGATTTTCTACATTTTCTACGTAGTTTTCTTCATATAATAATATAAATATGAGTTTATATCATATTAGATTTAGGTTTAAGGTTTCATAAACACGGCTCATGTTTATAGATGTTTATGACTGAAAATGATAAATTATAGGTGACTGTAATTTTATAACAAATAATTTGATATTAGATAAAAATAATAAGGTTAAGTTACTCTCATCATCCCATATTTACATAGTTTTGTCATTTAGGTTTGTCTCAAATTATTTATAATATTTTTATATTTGAAAAGTTTAATGTGGTTAAGAATTAATGAAGAAAAAAAATTATATGATTGAAAATTAGAGTTGAAAAAAAAAATGAGATAGATCTAAACTTAAGTGCATTAAGTGAATATTTTTATTATAATGGGATGGAGAAAATATTTTGTTCGATCTAAGAAAATTGATTTCTCAGTCAAGGAAAAAATTGCAATTGATTTGTGTCAATAAAAAAAACCGATTAAAACAATAAAAAGTGTATCAAATACTTCCCACACATTATAAAAACTACTTGTAAGTTGATTCTGACCAACTTTTGGTCAAAGAGGTCCTAAATGTCGGCAAAAAGCTTATTCAGGACTTTATCTAAGTTTGTCTTCATAACAACTATCGTTCTATGTGCTATGATTTTGATAATAAAAAAACTATTTTAAAAATAAATCTCATGTTTGAAACCAATGCTTTGAGAAACCATGCTTCAAAGAGTTTGTTCCACAATCTGCCAAATGAACAAGGACCCACAAAACGAGTTGTAAGAAAGAGTGGTCTCAACAAAATTTCATTTACTCCATGAAACATATCACGCGAAGAACACATCAACACACATACAAGAGTGGTATCAAAATGAATGAGTCGAATGACTTCACCTTCTCACTCGAAAAAGAACACCAGAATCAGAAAAAACATTGAACAAAACGATCAGTCATCATCATACAAAACCACACATATTACGACGTCGCTTCATCAGCAACTCGGAAGATCGGGAGGCGGAGGAAGCAGCTTCTGGTTTGGGAGCTTCCCGTCTTGGACGATCCATGCCATTCTGAGTCCCCAGCTCAAGTGTACCTCGAAATGACAATGCATGAACCAAGCTCCTGTAACCATTTCCTGTTGATCAGTTTCCATATCAAGTAAAGCAAGGTAGGGTGTGAAAAATACAGTGTTATGAAGTGGTATAAAACTGGGTTGTCAGACAGGAAACGGAGAGCGACCCAACCACCTGATGGCACAGCAACTGTATTCCTTTCTACAGGATCGACGAGGTTGAAGTTGGCTGGATCATTGCTGGGATCAAAGTTCCCGAATCCTTGGCCTACGACAAAGAAGTTGTAGCCGTGAGGTGAAGAGGGTGGCTGATGGTGGTAGAGGCTGATGCAGTATATGTGTAGCCTTTTCGTACAGCCAGTCTTATGATCCCCCAGGGCAAACGACCAATGCCCTCATCAAGACCAAAACCAAACCACAATCGACCACGTTCCTGATGGCGATCAGGCGTTGTTGTCGAAGGTTCCTAGGCCGGTGAAGTATGACCTGATCGCCATCAGGAACGTGGACGATTGTGGTTTGGTTTTGGTCTTGATGAGGACATTGGTCGTTTGCCCTGGGGGATCATAAGACTGGCTGTACGAAACGGCTTCACATATACTGCATCAGCCTCTACCACCATCATAGTGTGGTTCGCTATGCTGAAGAAGAGATCGTCGTTGAGTGCAACGTCGATGAGCCGAAGCATATAAGTTTTCCCCGGCTTAACCTTTAGCTTATATGTATCTACACAAAATAATATAAAACATTACCATTCAAAACAAGGAACTTATGTCAGCAAACTAGATATCACAATGTTTCTTAATGATCCTCTTGGACTAATAACAGCTTGAGCTTGGGTACGAGTTCCTTATCCTGGTACTGGTACACGAGTGACTCGGCATTACTTTGTTCGAGTCAGGATAACCTTTACTAGAGGGGTCGGTGAACTGTCTAGGCTTCATGGTCGAAGGGTAGTATCCTACGGGACATATCTGGTTGAAATACTAAATAATACCATTAACAGCGGAGCAATTGTATAGACGTCCAGGAAGGCCGTTAGAGATGTAAGCATCAGATACGTTTGGGCCTCCTCCTGTCTGAAGAGCTTGGCTGATAACTGCATTCCCCTGCAATCCTCAAGCCATTAAGTCCATCACGCATTTACACATTCAAAACTGATTTTCTGGATACAAGTTTAGAGGCTGAGAATGTTACCAAACAAGATGGTGCATTCTTTATGAGGCTTAGGGAATGGGTAGGACTCGTTGCGTTTAGGGAGAATGATTATGGGTCCGTCGAGGGTAGCCCTGAGTCATGAAATGTGAGCATGCCATAAAAGAGTTTCTCGTTGGCCGGTGATGGTGATGTTGTAGAGATAGCTTTGGTTTGCCTGAATTGGACACTGAGTTATGTATGCCGGACCATCCGCCCATCCGTTCCTCAATTGTCGGATTCCATGCTTGTGTTTCATGCAACAAATAGCAGCCAGCTGCATTATAACTCCTAACAAAAGCTGAAACTATAAACGGGCATTGACGTACATGATTTTTTGCTCAAATCAGTCCAGATTATGATCTCTATCTCTGGTTCTCTATTGTTCCAGCTTATTTTTTTGTTATAAAGACTCTTGATAGGCATGAACATATATATAGATGTAGGAATTCATATGCATCTTCTTACCAATGAATACTGACATTGTTCTGTCCATGATGCACCACTTTAACCAAGACAGTATCACCCTCCCTAGCGGATCACTGGTGGTCCTGGGAACTGGCCGTTCACTGTAAGCATAGACTTTGTATGGCACAATCTCGTCACATTTTGCAACTTCACCTACAATTTCATCCAATGCATAGATTAACCTTGCATGAATCCATCAAAGAAGTTGAACAGAAAGGAATGTGTCTTGCATTAAAAAAAAAATGATGAGCATAACCAGACTATGCTACAGAGTGAGCAAGAGGCAGATGCCAATAATTTCACAAGGTAAACAGAAAGTAACTCCATTAGGCGTGAGAACTACATAATAGTGTTCTTGTTGGACTACAGCACGAAACTTCACTAGCATATAAGATTGCATAGACAACCAGAAGTTCTATAGTTAAAATTTACGAACTTATCACATTATGAAAGGTTAGACGAGGATGCAGTACACATACATCAAACTTGTAATGCCTGATGGTGTCAGCAGCCGCGAGCTGAGCACATAGCCAACACTCAATGCTTAACACCAATATGAGTGATATAGCCATTGCTGGTCTGGTGAGGAGAATTGCATCCATAGCTTGTCTTTGAGGAAAAATGATAAACGAGAGAACTTTTAATTAATGTTTCTCTGGATTAACTTCAGGTTGATACCAACGAGTTATTGGTGTAACCATAAAAGGATCAAATTTATAGGTTTAAGAATAGTAATGTTGGGCTAATTAGGTGTTGAACAAATAAAGGCAGACAGTACCTTTCTTATTAGTCTTGTCAAAGCATGGAGTATTCTCAAAGTCAACTTCTATAAGTGTTATCAAACACTCTGATGACTGATAGTATCATGATAAAATCTGTAGCTTAACGCGTTCATTTGGTATTACCCAATGCCAGTCACTTTGACAGTCATATTTCAACCATCAACACCTATTTTTTACCATAACAATGAGTGACGAGTTTAGTATTATCCAAATGCGAAGAACGTGTCAGTCAAATACCATCCTGCTAGTAATGTTAAAACATTGCCAATAAGATCAGACTACATGAATAGGTTACTCAGAATGTTTAAAAAAAAAAAAAACCTTTTCGTTTCAACAAAAACTTCTCAAATTGCAAGAAGAGGAAAATAGCTTAAAATTGTTCCAAACCGATATTTGGATTCCATATTTTATTCAAACTTACTCAAAACATACTAAAATCCAACGGAGTCTACATGACATACTAATCATGTATCGACACCTAACAAAAATGTGCCAATATGATCCATTACTTGAAGGAAATTCAGCAACATGGATGTAGCTTACATCGTGTTGGAAATAACCAACATGGACGGATGTCCTTGTCAAGACCAAAACTGATCTTACAAATATCTAAGATCAGTTTCAGGTTACAACCACTTCATAACATTGTATCTTACAAATGACCTTCATTAAATGATATATGGAAACCGATCCCTAGGAAATGATTACTGGGGTTCGGTTCATGCATCGTCATTTCGAGGTACACTTGAGCTGGGGACTCCACTGATGATTGTCTTGTATACGATGTATCGAGGCTCAGGAAGAGCGATCATCAAAGCACTGGTGTGTTGATGTGTTCTTCGCGTGATTTATTTCTTGTATATGAATTTTTGTTGAGACCACTCTTTCCTATAGAAGCGTCTCATTCTTGTGCTTTCTCATTCATTTTGTGAGATAGTGTAACAAATATCTTTTAAAGCAACATGGTTTCTCGTTAGTGCAAATATGATCATTTCTAAAACCAGTGCTCGTATCATATTCTAGACAAACTTAAGAGTTCCTAAAGGATAGTTGTGTATGAATATGTGGCATACGACATGCATATTAGATTTGGCATAACACATCTGTTTCTCCCAAAATATATTATAAAGATGTTTATGATAGCCGTGTAATTACTCTTACGAATCCAGATTGGCTCTCCCAATATTCTTTCTGATCATGTATGATCTATCTTTTCTGTAGTGGACACAAAGGCTTCTATATATCCTAATACAGTCTCAAGCTATTTACTTACAAAAGGCAGGCAAAGTAGTAGCTGCTTGGAGCTCTGACTCTTGTGGCTGTAATCAAGATTTATCTATGATCGGGTGCTGAATGCATGCGCATACTGGTCACAGCACCGTGTAACACAACAGCTGAAGCAATATGTGTAGGCTCGGTATTACCTTTCTTTGAGTCCACTACTTGCTGGCTTGCGGATCCTGGTGGACATCATAGACCTTTGATGCCTGCGTGTTATTGGTTCGGCGAGAAGTTTTTTCGATCTGGCTGGCTTGCTTAGTGTCCAACAAGTGTTTGCTGGAGTGGTGTAGATCGATCGCGGTAATCTCTCAGCTGCCACCTGCATTTCGTGACATCTTTGTCGAGGATGGCTAGTATGGTGATTCTTTTATCTCACAAATCCAAGTTGATTTGTCTTGAGATCAAAGGTTTCATATTGGCATGTTCGATTGCATCGAACTGTTGCATAGGGAGTTGTAGTTTACTACGGAATATGAATAGCAATGTCATTGTGCTTGCGTTTATTTTTGGTTCAGTTTCCTCTTATTCCTCCCGTTTCATTATGACACATCTAAGAAGGGAACATTGACATATGATCTTCATATCTTCGCTTCATATCTTGACCCGTGGAGTGATGGTTCGAACTCGTCTATGTCCATATTTCCAGAAACACGTAGTGCCTTAATTGCTGAAATGACCATCACTTTGAGACGAGCTATGTGACAATTATCAACAGCATTTCAGATGCGGTATGTGTTAGAGTAAGCCGTAAGGCCTTGTCATCGTCCATCTAGGCCATTGCTAGACTTGTTAACTTATAGGATCATTTGGATTTTGTACGAGTTTGATTGGAACACCATACATTCCCGTATGGACCAAAATCACAAGTCTTGTTTTGAATTCTCCAGTGGAATTGAGAGCGAGTTGTTGGCAGCCCGTCGCTTAATTTTCTCTGGTCTGTTTTTCTTCATGGTCATTGCTTAGTTCCATTTTGGCACTTGAACCTTTTCGATCAGGAAAAAAATCCCTGGTGTTCACAAATACTAGAGTAAATCTCTGATAAAAATTGTTAGGATATGTCTGAATATGATTATCCATATCAATCGTAAAAAAAATTAAAAAGTAATATATATATGAACTATCAATAATCTATCAATTTGAACTTTTGGGTTAATAGTTGAATAAATTCAGTTCCGATTTAGACGTCACAAGTGATAAGAGATGATTGCTGAGGATATTATCTTCAGATCCCATCTTGGTTTCCTCCTTTGAGCTTTTCATTGAATCCTAACAAAAATATTTTGTTTGGTTCCAATAATTTTGAGATCCCATGTTCAAGTTTAAGTTTATTTAGTTGACGAATGTCATTACAATTATTCATACAATCGCTCAGAAACATTTTCATGACTATTTAAAAAAGGAATGCAGTTAACATTTTCTTCGATTAATGGTTAAATTAACTGGCCAGATAATAACCGTTGGTCTTGGTGCCCAAGCCAAAGCGGCTCATGTGTTGACTGAACATTACTCAATCCACGAGAGAGGAAGCTGCTGGGAATGAACTTGGGCAACAAGCATTGAATAATGAAATATTTCTTATAATTATTCAATTATAATAAATAGTAAAAATGATGTATTTATATCTAAATTTAGATATTTTTTTAAATCTCATCTATTTTTTGAGGTTATTAAAGAGGTTTATCTAATTAACTATTAATCAGATATAATCACCTTATGTAAGGAAACTAGGTGTTAATTAATCACCTTATGTTCTTTAAGCTCATTTATAAGGTATTATGTACACATTTATAAAAGAAGATTATTTTGCTCATTTCGATGTTTATCATCTGTCGAATTCAAACCAGATATATCGAAATTTTTTGTTAGCGTATTCTTTGCTTTTCTCCAGAAAATGGGAAAATGGGGTGGATATGTAAACAGTTTAACCTTGTTTTACAACATGTTGTACAACACGTTATCAGCACGAGTCTCTAACCAGTTGAGATAAAAAATCAAATGAAGATATTTTATTTTATTCGTATATTTTGGTTTTATTTTACCCGTACATGCATATCATAACAATATGATGAAAATAATTATGGTTCCATTGTAAGATGAAGTATCGTCTATGTGAAACGTATTAATTAGTTTCAACATGTTAATGTGATTTACCCCTTCTATGTGGATCATCCGCAAGTTTGACGTGGTTTATCTCTTTTGCGTGGTTTAACCGCGAACATTGATGTGGTTATCCTATTTTGTGTGGTTCATCCGCAAAATTGGTGTACTTATTCCAAGTGATAAGACTTAACTTTTGTGTTTTTCATTAAAGTACAACAAACGACATAATGGTCTCCAATGATAAAAAAATAACAAACAGAATCCGGAATAATTTTAATAAATTATTCTGCTCTTTATTGTTATTAATAGTTCTTAATATTGTAACAATTATTTATTTTCTTCTTCTAATTAAATACATGATTTGAGAATATGATGAATAATAAAAAAATTTATTAATATATTTTTGAGTGAAATTTTATAAAATTCTCTTTGTTAGCTGTTGTAGGATATAAATGATTTTATATCATTTTTATCAGTAAGTTAGGCAGTTACAATAAATCACAATATTATGAAAAAAAATGATAATAACTAAATTTCCATTACTACCATCAAACTGTTATATTCACATTTTGTATATGTTTTTCATTAAAAAAATATAAATAAGCTTAATATATATCACTTTGATGTGTTCAGAGAACTATGACAAACCTCATAAAATTAGAATTTAAAGCACTAGACCTATCAGGAGAAAACTACATATCATGGATTCTTGGTATTGAATTACACATAGATGTAAAATGTTTAAAACATACCATAGTAGAGAACAACCAAACAATCCCATAAAAAATGCTCAAGCAATGATTTTCCTGATGCATCATCTCCATGAGGGACTGAAATCTGAATATTTTACTGTCAAAAATCCATACGTATCATGAATTAGTTTGAAAGAAAGATTTGATCATTAGAGGTTGGTATTTTTTTCAAAATTTTCTGGTCACATGATCTTTAAAAGGATTGGGTCATCGATGTACGACAAATCCGCTCAAGTGATAACTTGACAGATTCGTTCACAAAAACATTACCGGGAGAAACCTTTATGAAGCTCAAACACAAGATAGGAATGAGAAGGATTAATAATATTTTTGAATAAAATTTCAATATTTAAGAGAGTTTTGTTTGAGGGGAAGATTATACTTTTTTTTTTCTCAAGGTTTTTATCCCATCGGATTTTCTTGACAAAGTCTTAACGAGGCAATCGCAATAGATGATAAATACATCAAGGAGAGTGTTGTAATTATTCAATTTTAGTTACCCTTTGAAAATAATGTATTTACATTCAAGTCTTTATATTTTTATTTACATCTTACATATTTTTGAGGCTATTAAAGGGACTTACCTAACTATCTATTAATTAGATCTAATTATCTTAATTAGGTGAGAAAATTAGATGTTAATCAATTATTTTGAATCCTATAAATAAAACTTATTTATAAGATATTATGTATATATTTTTAAGAGAGGAAAGAATCTATTTTTCTTTATATATTTTTTTATAAAATTATTTAATTATTTTTTTAATTTTATTATTTATCATCCGTCGAAATCAAATCAAATTGAATATATATCAAAACACTGATTGATTATACGACAATATTCCATTTTTTTATGATTACCCGGACAAACATTTACAGGTAACCGGCGGCACCGGTCACTGGGCACATGTCACGCTACGTCAGGGATGACGTCGCCCCGCACTTCCAAGCATATTGTGGACAATTCAGCTGAGCTCAGAGCTCTTTTTCTTGTGGTCCAATTAACTGGGGCCATTTTATTTTAAAATGTTCGATATCATGTGAGAGAGAATGAAACATCGAGATTCATCAGGAAATGGTCAAATAATTCATTGTCAACCAGGTGGGTGATTTGGGATCTTTGTGACTCGGTTCACTGAACTTGAAAATATATGAACTGTTGTCCAAGTTAATTAACGTGAGCAGCAGTTCGATTGGGAACTTTGTGTTGGGATTTGGTGATTTCATACACTCATACGGGGTAAGATTTGTTTTGCATCCGTCATCGTTGACATGGATAATTGTAGGACATATAAGTCTATTAGTTCAATCATAACCCATAGAGTATCAGGCATTCTTTCTCCTATCATAAAATCAAAGAGTTGATATAGGATAAGAAAATAAACTCGTTATTATAAAATAATAGAAGAACTTCATATAATTAAGATAGCATATGGTCCTATAAAATTTATAAATGTGGTAAGCTTTTCTTAGAAACTGTCAATTAATTGTTGTATAGACAAGTCAGGGATAATGGGATTTGTTAGATTGTATATTACGGAATTAGATGGCCATGATTGGTTCGTTATATAAAGGGGGTACCAATATCAATATATCATCTAAAAGTACTTTTAGGTTCTCAAATACGTAGTTGACTCTCCAAGGTGAATTTCAATGTCTTCACTCTAAATCAGAGGTTTTCATGTAAGTTCACCCAAAAATGATACTCCGAATATGATCCGGTTCCAACCTTAATTTCACATATGCGGTTCCCCCATTTTTTTCCTTTTTTTTTTTTATAAAAAAAATAGACTTGTAGTATTGCAGCCTGCGGGGTATTTGTTTTCCGGTCAATATCAGCCCACGAGTGATACCGCCATTGTGATCGTGACATTGATGATTCTCCAGTGTGTGAACAAGTAGCTGAAAGTGATGTGTGAACATGAACATGTTTTTTTCTTCTTACAATTCAACTTTACAACACGGTCCCTTGGCTACTTTGTTTTTCCTCCACAATTAGTGGATAAATTCACCATGGATTCTTCTAGATTCAGTATTGATAGATGGTATAACATGAATTGATATTATGTAGCAATATGCTCAGCATGAATTGATAGTCAATAGCAGCATAGTCTAAATTACATAACCGGTGCCACAATAAGCATGAGAGCTCTTATCACAAGGATATATAATCCTGAAATATATCTGGCTTCTTGTTCTATATATAACCTTTATTATGAGGTGATTATTATCACACGAAATATTACTCCCTTCTTTTCAAAATTGTTACATCATTTTGGTCTAATGTAGTTTTTTATAAATTCATCGTGAAATATCAATGATAATGTGAGTTTCGTAAATCAATCTAATGTATATTATGGGACGATCAGACATAATTTGATATAAAAATAAAATCTATATTTATATAATATAAAATACGTAAGTGTTATAAATATTATGAGACAGACACAATATACCATAAGCTGTATAATATGATCCATACGTGATTTTATACAAAGCTTTTTTGTGCCTGCTTATACGAAAGTCTCTGGAAGATACAGTATCAGATAGATGATGCACCCCTCACCAAGCAAAATGCAAAATTAATTTTGGATGGAGACCGGAGTCGCCGGTGGCACGCTTACTCAATTATTGGTTCCCCACCACCGCGACCCAACTAGCCCATGGAAAGCCGCAATATAATTGGCTCTTCCAAAATGAGAAAGATTTTGATGCATTGATCGAATCACTAATAGTAGCTCTGTTGGCAAGATATAACCACTTTATTCGTTGAAAAATGCAGGACAAGATGAATATTCTCTTATTCCAAATCCACTCATCCACGAGATAGTTACCATAAGGGGAAAAACATCCTTTTAAGATTGCTTAAATGTCTCGCATCTAAATATTATTCGATGCACATGAAAGAACTATGCATATAAAAAATACTATGTAATATCGTGGTCTCTATTTTTGTTTTATTTTATTTTATGATTTCATCTCTAGGTGTAAAAGTATGAGGCGATTTACAGTTTAAACAGATGACTGACCAATATTGTCATACAGGAATTTTGGCCAAGAAAACGTAATGGTATCATGATCAAAGTTTTCCAGACAAAACGAGAATATTTTATTGGATCAGTTGGATTTTCAGCACATTCAGAGGAAACTTCAACGTGCGGGATTGAATGATATGACGAGTCCCATCATTTCCTTTTTTTTTTCTCCATTTTCTCTCCTTTTATATATAACTACGTGGTTGGAATCCAATGCCGTCCATTGGCTTCGCTCTTCCTTCACTTCTCTTCCTCTCTTCCCTTTCCCAATTCTCCTCTCCTCAGTTCACACCGCAACGATTCTCAGTTTAACAATAGATTTTCAAGGTCTTGGTGAGTATCCAATAGAATTCAAACTTTTCTCTTGTTGGTCTCCGATTTTGCCCATTGAAATCTGAGCTTGATTTCACTGACCCAGTTGTGCTTTTGTTGCAGGAATCACGTTTCCTCATCTGGGTTCTTCTTATTTTGTGCAAAAAGTTGCTAGGTCGTTGAGTTTCGGTTTATGCATAGAAGGTGTTTGACGATTTGCCTTTCAGAGAAAGAAAGAGTTAGCTTGCTCTTTTTTTTGTGTCTTTTCTGGTAGAGAAAGGGAATAGGATTTATGGATACCCTTCTGGTTGAGGGTTTGTTTCATGATCCTATCAAGTACAATCTTGAACCGGTTTTCCCTTATTCGGGTATTAACCAGTTGAGGGCAAATCATGGTCATGAGCTTAGTTATCATGATGGGAATGATCTTGTTGTTGATGATTTCTTATCATTGATTGATCTCAATGAAGGAGATATCGATATAGCTAGACCAGCTGGTTCGAATCCTCAAGGAGATGCTCCTGAATCTGGTGATTTCCCAGATGCTTGTCTCAAGTATATGAGTGAGATCCTAATGGAAGAGAACCTCGAACAGCTGCCTTCGACCTTCGAGGATTGTTGTGCTCTTCAAGCCTGCGAGAAGGAGCTATATGATGTCCTCGGGGTGAACTCCCCGACTTCTTCTGATCCGTCTAGTCCGAGTTTCGAGAGCCCGGATGCTTATCTCAACGATAGTCCGAGTTTCGAGAGCCCGGATGATTATCTCAATGATAATCCTACTGGGAGCAATGGTAACGAGTATGTTGATGGCAAGAATTACTTTGTTGAATCCAACTGGGTTCTTGGCCGAGGCAAGTTCGAGCCTGTTTCATCATCCTCGAGAACGAATTCTCAGTGGTCTCCGTCATCCAATAGCTCGAATGGCTCCTCAAAGGGGCTATTGGATTCCCCCACGAGTATTATGGTGCCTAAGGAAGCGACCAACACGGTGGATATGAAGTGGCTGAAGGAAGCCATGAAGCAGATTCCAGAACTTAGTTGCCAGTGTCAACCAGGAAGCGAAGGGTGTATGATCTGCAAGGAAATTGGGGCTTCGGGCGATGAGTATAAAGGTAAAAAGAATCATCAAAGGGACGACAGCGAAGACGAAGATGTGAGGAGCAGCAAGCATATAGAAGCTGATGATGGTGAAGAGGAGATTCAACTTGAGCAGTATGATGATATAATGCTCTGCAGAATGGGAGATGAGGTCACCTCTAATTGCGTCGCTGGATCATCGCCTTCGCCACAGCAAAATGGGAACCCGAAAGCTAAGGGCAGAGCTAGTCGGTCGAAGAAGAAGAGCAGCAAGCCAATTGAGAAGGAGGAAGAGCTCGTCGATCTGACGACTCTCCTCACTCATTGTGCTCAGGCAGTGGCAAGCTTTGATCTGAGGAGTGCCAACGATCTGCTCAGGCAAATCAGGCAGCATTCTTCTACAAGCGGTGATAGCATTCAGAGGCTCGCCCATTACTTCGCCAATGCTCTTCAGGCACGTATAGATGGCAATGGAGCGAAACTGTCATCCCATCTGTATAACAGACGTGTTCCGGTCTCTGATGTTTTGAGGGCATATCGTGGTTTTTTCTCTGCTATCCCCTTCAAGAGAACCTCTTTCTTCTACGCTAATCTCACCATTGTAAAGTTTGCTGAGACGACGAATAAGAAGATACACATCATTGATTTCGGTATCTTCTGCGGCTTCCAATGGCCCTGCCTCATTCAGAAGCTATCGATGAGACCCGGGGGGGCACCTCAGCTCCGCATCACCGGAGTTGATAATCCTGAAAGTGGGTTCCGACCTGCAAAAGCAGTCGAGGAGACAGGGAAGCGGTTAGCCGCTTACTGCAAAAGATTTGATGTTCCCTTCAGGTATCAGGGGATAGCTAAGAAATGGGAGACCTTGACTGTAGAAGATTTCAAGATAGAGGAGGACGAGGTGGTCGTGGTGAATTCCCTCTACAGTCAACAACGTCTGCTCGATGAGACCGTCGAGGCAGAGAGCCCAAGAGACGCTTGCTTCAACTTGATCAGGAAGCTGAATCCGGACCTCTTCATCCAGGGGATCATTAACGGGGCTTTCAATGCTCCGTTCTTCATCACGAGGTTTAGGGAGGCCTTGTTCTACTACTCGTCGGTGTATGATCTGTTTGAAGCAACCATGGCCCGTGACAATCAGGAGAGGATGCTGATCGAGAGAGAGTTGTATGGGTTCGCAGCTATGAATGTCATAGCGTGTGAGGGTGCGGAGAGGGAAGAGAGGCCAGAGACATACAAGCAGTGGCAGGTCCGGACCGTGAGGGCCGGATTCAGGCGTGTTCCATTGGATCAGGACCTGATGAGCAAAGCAAAGGAGAAGGTTAAGGCGAATTACCACAAGGATTTTGTGCTCGGCGAAGATAACCACTGGATGATTCAAGGCTGGAAAGGAAGGATTCTATTCGCATTATCGGTTTGGAAACCTGTTTAAATTGGGACGGAAGGATTGCGTTCGTGCTGTAGGCCAGGGTTCTTCGTGTCGCAAGATGTGAAATAGTTGAGGCTTCTGTATCGTAATGTAATACCAGCGATGCCTCATTGTTTGGTAATTGTAATGATAATTTGGTATGTTTTGCTGATTTCGTGTTCAAAGCTTTTCTGTTATGTAGAATGCTTTGTTTTCAACTTTCCTGCTTATGCACAGTGCGTAAACATTTTGTATATGAATGTACCGGCAAGCTGAAGTCCGCCTAAACTAGCATCTTTTAGAGGAGCTGAGACCGAGAGATAAACCCAACAGAACAAGATTATATTGAAGGTTTAGATATTCAGGTTGTGCGCATTCGTGAAAGAGAGATACTTGGAGTTGACAATAATAGCTGAGGCTATAACTAGCTTTTCAATACCACACGTTACCATTGTCACGGGCTTATAGTTTTCAAGACCGTGCACCACTTGGACACACTTGACTCGTATCTAAGTTCAGTCTTTCCTTATTGAGACTAACGTTTAAGACTCGTGAGAACGGTAGTAAAGATGAGAATGAAACTTTGGAAACGCTCGTGTGTTTGGAAAACTTGAGTATTTATATTGCTTGTATGTGTTTACAATGCTCTCGGAGATGTTGGTTTACAAGGATGTCCCGAGGATGGTTTGGTAAATGAATCAATCCTTCTCTTATATAAACCTTCATGAAAGAATCTAGATCTCGTCTCTAGACTCTTCCTTATCCTAGGATTTACAAGACTTCTCTAGAATTATCTAGAAAATCCTATCAAACCCTAAATATCTACAACCTTGGAGAAGGGTAGAGAAAATCCGGAACATGAGCTAGCCCGCAATATCATCACAGCAGTGTCATATATCGAGTTCCGTTCATATATGACCTAGCAAATTAATCTTCTTGCCATTAATTTGCCTACAACAGACGCCTTACAAGCAATACATGGATGGTATCAACACATCACATCACATAACATAGACGACTCGACAAAGTACCTTTTATTAGATCGGATAACTAAGTACACAAATCGACTATGCACTCATCATAAAAACCAGAAACAGGCCTAATAGAAACCTGGACTCGACTCTTATAATTCTTTCCAACTGAAGATTATGCTACCACAGAGGTATCGATAGCGATCTCCTGTGGATGAATAATGCTCTCTGATTTCTCATCACCTTCTCTGAGCTCGGGTATTGCCTCTTTCATATTGTGAATGCTCTCTAATGCATACTCTACACCTTCAGGCCTCTCGGACTTCCCAACCTGCATTCGACAGATAGATGGTCACCATTTCAGCAGAAGTAAAAGGGAACAAGTAACATTTATGTGGTTGGTCCAAAAGCTGTGTCATAAGGAACACAATAGACATAGGATTCCGGTACGAGGATTGCTAGTAATGACACAAACTATATCGACGAAAATGTAATCCTTATACTGAGAGTAGCGGATGGGTGTTATGGAACTTGTCTTACCAAGACGCAGTGAAGGCCCAAGCTCGAGGCGACCACCACATTCCGGACACTGTCATCAAAGAACAGCTGAAAAAGCACCACAAAATCAAAGTTTAGGGGGATAACAAGATACACTTCATAGTTGGATCAGGATATGAAACTACAGCAGAAAACCGGGATGGGCATTTTTGGTGACGAGAAGCAGAGGATATATTATTTTGCCGTGGTGTCAAGATGACAAACAAAAGCCATACGTTACTAATTTGGGCAAATCGAAGAAAAAGCATCTCTTTTCAGAAGAATAACTGACAATTTTGCTTCTGGAAGCACGGAGGATCAGGTATATGAAACCATCTACTCACTTTATATGCACCTATTCACCACAAGGAGAAGTTCCATATGCACCATAACCATAACGTACCGTTCTTTTGGGGTCGATCTTTGCCAATTTGAAAGCTTCTTCATAGGCATCTTCAAAGGGCTTGCAAACAACTGGGGTTTTTGGTAGAGTGAGACCGGAACCATCAGGATCCGCACAATATTTCATGATGTCGAAAATCTCAGAGACATTCTCATGGCTATAATGAGAAGCATTGTTTCCCTTTGTGGGATTTAATGTCTCAAAGCAGATGATCCTATCAAAACAATCTACCAATCCAAGTCTTTCAAGAGCCCTGGATAAATGAGCCTCATCTCCGTTCGTGAAGACCTACATCAGAACAAACCATACTACATGGTCGATATATGCGACAACAGCAAAAAGGCCGGTATCAGGTAGCTTGGTGAACAACAAACTTACAACTTTACGCATAGGAAGGCTGTGTAAGAGGTTCCTGAGAACTGAGTCAGGTTTCAGCAACTCGTAGGGTAGCCTACCGTGAACAAACCTGTTCAATGGAATTCATCATTAAGAGACTACTGCAAAAAGAAACGAGATTTTGCTTATGATGGTGCAAAAAAAAAAAAAAAGAAGAAGAAGAAAAGGGTTAAGATTAGTACCCATGGAAATCATCATAGTCAAAGTCATAACCAATCGTCTGAAAGATAAGAGATACAAGAAAACCAATCAGCAAACAAAATGTGCAAGTCTTTGAAGATATTGAGATAACATTTCTTCAAATGGTAAACTCAAAGTTGAGAGTGGTTGATACCCTTAAACCAGCCAATGTTGTTCCATAATGCTTGTATAATACAAAACACATATCAGCAACTATGCTTTCATCTATGCCAAGCTTTTGAATCATGTATTCTGAAAAGAACATGACTTAGACAAGTCATGATTCATACACAGATGAATATTGTCCAAATTCATCACTTTCAACAATAGAAACTATAATCTATGTCACCTTGAATGTTTTTGGTGATATGAACAGAGAGTCCAGAGCTGTAGGGATAAAGGGTATCATCCAGATCTGAAAAATAAATTCCATGTTCAACAGTTATAGCTTTGTGACCAAATGCAAATCATTCAAGGGACTGAATGAAGGGTATTCAAGAGAGGGAGAGGCTTCTTAGTTCTTACCGAATAGAAGACAGTCATACTTCGACGCCATCGAGCCTTGATTTTCATGTTCCATTCCTTAACACCTGTACGAACATCAACAATATTCGTCGGGTTAAAAAGGATAGTCTTGATAATTTATACAGGAAGGGGACTGAGATTGACAAAACAATAACACAAAGGGTAAAAGCTCCATAACTACGCATACACAATCGTGGAAAGAAGGCGATGTGAACAACAGGGGGAGATGCTGAATCCACGAGCCCGTGATAACATAGAGAAGAGAAAGAGCGAGTAGGACTATAAGAAGCATGAACCAAAAAGTTAAATACAAATGTTCCACAACCTAGATGGACTTCGAGGTTCATTTTCTCAAACACATCCCAAAATCTTGCGTTCTACACCAAATATCTGAAAACCTTTTCAAAAATCCTCACCCACCAAAGCTTAAGCACCTGCAAAGTCTAAAATTCTAAATTCTTAAGAGTAAGGTGCCCATAGGAAATGTCTTCTCAAAGCAAAGATGTAAAGATCTGTGAGTTCAAGGGCTAACTATTCCTATATAGCACACATGTACATATACGAACAACCATCATCTTCATCCCAAAAAATATAAACCGTCGGTTTTGGACTATTAACACATACATGAGTCTCTCTTTTTCTCCATTGATGATCAAAATGGGAAGTGCGCCAACTCACACATGCTCTCATGTCTCACCAATCTCTCTAATTGTTTACTTTCATGCGACCAACTTCCCTTTCAATTTGTGGCTAGGCTAGCACAACGGGGGAGTCGAACGTCCCAAAATTGGCTGGGTATGAATCGAGGCCTGTCATCAACCCAAAAAACCTAACCCGATGGATTATTGATTATCGGGAGACAAAAGCATTCCATCGAAGAGAAGCAATTCATACATACATGTAACCCTCTTTCTTTCTCCACAATGCGGAAAACCAACCCACACATATTATACAGCTTTCTAAACAGAATCACACCAAACGAGGATTGACATGACTGATTGACATGTCAACACCTATTTCAATAACAGCATCAACAACAAACATCTTACCAAGAAACAGAAGAAAACAAAACAAAACAAACATGTTTCCAAGAATTCCTAGTTTTATCGGATTCATATGTCCCGATAAACGGTACATAAAACATATGAACTTTTCATCACAAGTTGTCCATTGCCCAGTTAACAAACCAAACACTAAACACGATTACAGATTCTATAACACAGAAAACTACGAGAATCAAAAGAGAAAATAAATTAATGACAAAAGGGGGAAATGCACATACCAGAAATGCCCTTTTAATGATCTGTGTTAGAAATTCTCAATCGGAGATGAACGAGGACGAACGAAAGGAAATCTGAAGAAGAAGAAAAAGAAGAACGCGAATGAACAATGGGCAAGAAAATGGGGGAAAAAGGGTTCCAATTAAATACTGAAGCAGAAACTATGACGAGGAAAGGCTGATATTTTGGAATTGGTGTCTATTTTGTTTCCTTTTTATTTTTTTGAAAGGTTGGAATGGTGTCTTTTGTTTGACGAATACACCGATGAATTGATGATTCTATTTGAACATTACTTCTTCGGGCCCGTGGAAATAATAAGCGGTCATTTTGAACGATTATTAATAAAAATATTAATTTTAGATAATTTTATATTTTTATTATTATGAGAAGAAAATTGAAGTTATGAGTAGATGAAAAGAAAAAAAAAATAATATAAAAAATGATTTGATATAAAATAAAGATATTTTGGATATTTAGATCGTCAAAATTTATCATTTTAAAAAGTGTGAATTTATATGAAACATCCAGTTTTAGTAATGCGTCAAAGTGAGTAATATTTTGATCCGGATTAAAATATTTATATTGAATGATATTAAAAAAATAATTTATTATGTAAAATTAGTGGATGTTATTTTTTAAGAAATATTATAATTTTTATGGGACATGGAAATATAATTAAACTAAAAACGAATATAATGTTAGCCGTTATTAGAGATTAGTAATTGATGGATGTTAAATGATTTAAAAATAAAAATAATTTAAAAAAATCTTCAACACATTATTTATATATCGTTAATAATAAATTGGTTTTCCCTTCAATTCTCTGTTCAAATGTTCTCGCCATGTTCCCATGCGAGTGTAGAGTGATTGGGGAGCATGTGAATTGAGAAGATGAACATTGGGACCCCGACGATGGACAAACTTCCATGTTGAAATCATAAATTTTAATGTTTTATGATATATTAATATTTTATAATAATTATAATATATATTTTTTATATTATTATATATATTAATATAAATCTCGTTTTCATATTAAATCATGTTTGATATCAAATCCGTAACATATATTTTGTTAAAACACATAATATACATAACATTGATGTTTCATGATAAATTTACAAAAAAAAATACGTTTGATCATCATTATATATATATCAAATTTTATATCGACACATATGTATAGTCAAATTGTTGTAATAATTTTAAGATGGACCCAATGTCTTAGATATTTTGACAAAAATAAAAATTTATCAGGAAACGTATTAGATGGGATCATAAGACGTAGTACTCCTAGACTGACATCTTATCTCCAGAAAATGTAAATTTCTACATTGTCACCATATTAAAGTATTACCAAAGTGCATATTCCATTCATGAGATCATTCATGATGTGTCTGCTTTGCTTATTCTTCACATGGAAAAGTGAAGCGAATCTAGAAAACCATGTAGTACTAACATTAAGCAAAACAACGAAAGAAACGAACCCGTCAACATCAACAGA
Source organism: Drosera capensis (assembly GCA_001925005.1). Lineage (NCBI taxonomy): Eukaryota > Viridiplantae > Streptophyta > Magnoliopsida > Caryophyllales > Droseraceae > Drosera > Drosera capensis. The sequence goes on from LIEC01006315.1 coordinate 198,666, forward strand.
TTCACCACCGAACTATCTTCTACAAAACATTATAGGAAAGTTTCATTCAAGCATAGACCACATAATTAGAACCAAATTCCCACTATAAATATAGAGAAAGAAAATTCATCATACAAGTTTCATAAAAATGGAAGGGGAAATTATGTTTTAGTTACATTTACAACACGAAAACAATGTCGTGGATCGCCTCAAGCGGGTACGACATCAGCATCTAGCACCGATGGCTTATCATCCTCAGGCGTCTGACTAATTTCCTCAGTTTTCTCTTCGAATCCCTTCTTGAATCTGTCGTAGTTGGTCAACTCGCTGTATTTGAATGGCCGTTCCCCGAGGATTCGGAGGAGGCCTTCTGGGTGGAGGACCTCCTTCTCGAACAGGAGCTCCACGATCTTGGCTACCTGCTCCTTGTGCTCCTCTATCAGCTTCAGGGTTCGCTTATACGCCTTTGCTACCCATTCTCGAACTTCAGTGTCGATTATGGCTCCAGACTTGCTACTGTAGGGTTTCATCATCTCGAATCCGTCTTCTCTTGGTGGGAAGGAGAGGAGACCCACTTTGTCGCTGAAGCCATAGACCACAACTTGGGCATATGCCATCTTTGTCACCTTTCCCAAGTCATTTTGAGCCCCTGTCGAGATTTTCCCAAGTAAAACCTGAATTCATGTAGTCAGATCAGATACTCAAATGCTCATCTCAAAGTGCATTAGAGCAAAAGGGAGAAGAAATACCTGTTCCGCAGCTCTGCGTCCAAGGGTCATGCAAGTTACATCAAAGAGTTGCTCTTTTGTCATGAGAAGATTCTCATTGGGAACATATTGCGCGAACCCTAGAGCTGCTGACCCACGGGGAACAATGGTGACCTTCAGTAGAGGTTCGGCATGTTCCAAGAACCAGCCCGCGACAGCATGACCAGATTCATGATATGCAACAGTTCACCTCTCCTCTTTGCTTATAACCTGCAGAGAAATCAGGAAAGAGTCAAAACTCGGGACCGATGTTTGCCTAACCGAAAATGTAACAGTACAGGGCTCGCCTACCTTGTTTTTCTTTTCTAAACCACCTATCACTCTGTCTATAGCGGATTCAAAATGGTCCATGGTAACCTGAGTGCTCTCATTCCTGGCCGCAATCAAGGCAGCTTCATTGCAAACATTAGCAATGTCAGCTCCGGCAAATCCAGGTGTTAAGGCAGTAAGTCTTTCAGAGTGGTAAGACGGCTCATGATCGAGCTTTGTTTTCTTCAGATAAATCTGAAAGATCTGCTCGCGGCCTTTAATATCAGGCTTATCAATGGAAATCTGACGATCAAATCGATCAGACCTCAGCAAAGCTTTATCCAATATATCTGGCTTATTCGTGCTGGCAAGCACCACTACTCCTGATGTGGTTCCGAAACCATCCTTTTCAACCAACAGCTGGTTCAAAGTGCTTTCATGCTCATCGTTTGCTCTGGAGAAACCTCCCCTTCCTCTTGCCCGACCGATTGCATCAATCTCATCCATAAACATAATACTGGGTGCACATTGCCTCGCCTCTTGAAAGAGGTTTCTAACCCTGGAGGGTCCAACACCGACAAACATTTCCATAAAGTCGGAACCAGAAATGGACAAGAAGGGCACACCAGATTCTCCTGCAGTCGCCTTAGCTAGAAGCGTTTTCCCAGTACCCGGATGTCCGACTAATAGCGCACCTTTAGGTACCTTTGCTCCCAACTCCTCATACTTCTTAGGATTCTTCAGAAAGTGTACAAACTCCATTATTTCTTGTTTGGGCTCGTCACAGCCAGCAACATCCTTAAAATAAGAAACAATGATGAACCACGGACCGACAAAACAACCAGGAACAGAAACCATAAGGAGAGTGGAGACTGATACAGACCATGGTGTTCATTGATGGACAGAACTTACCTTATTCTTTGCGTTCTTATCGACTTTCGTGATTATGGTTTTATTACCAGTGCCGCCTGCACCCAACCCACCTTGCATTCTGCAGCCCATGTAGTAGAGGGTACCCAAGAGCAGAAGTGTAGGGGTGAACCTCATTAACTCTTGATACCAAACCATTTCAGACACAAAAGTTACAGGAACATAATCATGAGAGTCTATCCCTAATGCTTCCTGGGCTTCCTCCAACTTCTCCTCAAAAGAGTCAACACTGCCTAGGGTGATATGGTATTTATACTGGCCTGAATGACCTCTGGCGGGAGTGGCGCCGCCAGGCCCAGGTACAACTTCACTCTCTGTTTGGGTGCGAGGTGAACTCCTGACATACACTTTGACCATTGACTTGTTCGAGACTACAATATGGTCCACTAGACCTGGTTCCAGAAGCTTGTTTTTGAATTCCTGGAAACTAACCTGCACCAGAGAAGCATCACAAATCTTTATTATGGGAGCAATTGAGATAAGAGGAGCACAATACAGAAACACACAGTTTTACGATAACCTCAAGGAACAATGTGTCCCCATTCAAGAAGCATGGAATATCAGTTTAAGCGACTAAAAAAATAATAGCAAGAAAATAGAGGCACAGAACAATCGGCCTACATCACACCAACAAAATCTCATATAAACAGAACCATGAAGAGCTAGAAAAATCTCTAAGCATGCCCAGTGCAAGCACACTGAGCAAGCACCTTTTGGAGATATTTTCCTCAGCATGTTGCATCAACAAGAAGACATCCCTATTACTCCAGACTAAAACACTTCATCGCTAATGGGTTTCAAGCAACAGGGGAATATTCTGAACCTTTAGATTTCCCAAACCAAATAAAAAGATGATTCTAAGTCAGGCAAGTTTCTAACTTAAAAGTAGTCTATTTTTTTTTTTCCCAAGCCCCTATTGCTTTGGCATAACATCTTCTGCGTTCTAAAGCCTCTCTTTGATCTAAAAACTTGTTGCTCTTCTATGTGATACCTCTCTAATTTTCATTCAATTCAAGAAAGAATTCCGCAAGCCGTGAATGCTTCTTTTCAAGGGAAGTGCCCATATTAGATTTAAATGTAGCAGTCATACTAATAATGAAGTGCACACCTGACTGTTATCCATTTCTACCATGGTGATGAACTCTTACAAAAGAGGGGGTTCAGAAATCAAAGCTAGGATTTCTAGTTGGTTTAGGGTCAGGGAGGGATTCCCCAGCCAAATTCATCAGTGAAACAGTATGCATATTCATCAGCATCAGATGCCGACAAAAAAAGAGGGGGGGATGGAAGTAGAACTGCCATGCTCAATCGACAAGAATCACTCCTTCATCAACGTATCACCAAATCCTCCAGAGCTTAGAAATTACAGAACCACAGCGACATCAACAGCAAATGAGATATACATTTGACCTTTTTCACTCACTACAATATCCTACGGCCAACCAACCTAACTACATCACATTGATCTCTTCAGCTTTCAGCTGCTATGACAAAGCTCTAGCTGGCTCATCTTCCAAACACGTAGAATAACAACTCAAACACCATATTCCTTTAATCATCCCCGAAAAACTGAGTTATCACTTATCAAGCAGCCCTAACTTCCACTGTACCAACTACAAAAACTCTAAAACCCAATCTATGATGTCAGTCAAAAAAACCGGACTCCCCTCAACTAGACCATTTTCCTTCATTATCACACCACACTACTCTAGGCAACATTACTTCCTAAATCCAGAAACCATCAAAATTTACCAATAAGAACGCGATTCATTAAAAGAGCACATAAGCTACTCGAAAGGAATACAAGAAATCATACCTTTCGATTCCGATTTCTGGCCATTGGATTTCGGAATCTCCTTCTTTTCCTTGGGACAGAAGTTCTCATAATCTGCAAACCACAAACACAATCACACTTGCATATCAAATCAAGACTCCATTTTTCACTCCAAACACTCAAAACACCCAAACACTTTGGCATAGGTAAATTATTTGACTTTGTGTCCTTTCACTCAAATGCTTTTCGTGATTTTATAAGAATAATCAGGTGAATTACGGTTGGATAATGTGAAAAAAATAAAATAAAATAAAATAAGATTAAATATGTAATATTGATATTTTAATATTAAAATTTTATTAAATTATAAAATATTATAATTTATTTGAAACATTTATTTTTAATAATATGTTATAATTCATTTGGGATAGAAAAAATATCACATCAACTCACCGCATTATAATTTCTCTTCCTTTTTCCTTCACTCCTATACATTCATAAAGACAAATTTATCCATTTTTTTCACGTATATAAATTATCGTATCAAGTCAGTCTGTCTTAATTTGAACGGGATCTAAAGAATACATATACTCTTTCATTCAAAATTAAGATCAAATACAGTTTTAAGTTACTTATCATTATCTATCATAATAAACCTCGTTTGTTTGATGATGCCGACAACTAGGTTTTGACCACACAGTACTCATGTTTAGAGAAACCAAATTACTCGCTTTGTCCAATTCAAATTACAACTTTTTTTTAAACGTTGTATTCATATTTTAATTTTTTTTATTTATCAATTTTTTTCATTAAAAAAAAAAAAAGAGGACAGATAGAAGTGAACGTCTTGGATTACATTGGATTTATGAGGTGATTTCTCATGATCTCGACTCCTTTCTCCCCTCAAATATCCGTTCTGCAGATCACTGGGCCTTTTACTCGACAAATATAAATCATGGGCCTCTCTCTTACTGATTGGGTAGTCCAGATTCACATGTATCTTCGATATATTGGGCCTTGCTTGAAAAGGCCTGCTACCATATTTTCCAGGCCCATCCAACAAAAGCATACCGGAAGTCCAAACAACTTCAGACAGGATGCATCTTATAGTTGAACCATTGCTCAGAGCCCAATTCAGATCATCGAAGCCGATTTTATCATGTGATCAATCACTAATACTAGTTGTGCTACCAGTCGTCACTGTTAGGTTCGCATCAGCAAATGATATATCCAAATAAAATAAGATCGATTACTTTACTTGTTCAAGCACGTAATATTAGAATGCACGAATAAGGTACTGTTGTTGGTATTTCACGTGGAATGAGATAGCAGACCTCACAGGACATGGATCTATCAAATTTGACTGGTCAAGACCATTCACATAACATAAGAAGAGAACATTTTTAAATTACATGCACAGAAGCGCACTGGTAATTTTTCCAACCGACACGTATTAATTTTAATATATGGTGGCAATATCTAATCAGATTCTCTAAAGTTTTGAGTCCACATACGGAGTACCATTTTAAAGTCTACGAATTTCATCCTTCGCGACATCATCGCTTTTGCAACCTTAGGATATTGTTAACATATTTCCATGATACGACTTGACCAGCTGACATCATTCATGCAGCACATGTAACCTTGACAATAAGGTGGGAATCTAGAGTAAAAAAATTTGGAATAATTTCAGTGAACATTGAACTCTAAACATGCAGACAACATGCTACTATATACTAGTATAAACTACTTGTCAGTTGATAAAATAGTGCTTGGAATTTTCATGGACTGTGTATGTTATTAAGACTACGATCAACCAAGGTTGCATACCGTTAACAAACATCTACGACTGTAATATTGATTTCTTTTAGAGGAACATGCGTGACAATTAGGATTGGTTTATTGACAAATATTTATTTCTCGGATCATTATGATCAATTTATGGGAACTGCAGAAAGCATGGGAGCATGAAATGGAAGATGTTGTCGCCATCGGTTGTGATTTCCATATCCGACAACTTTCATTAGCAGAAACGGTACGTGATAACATCGACAATTATGTCCCAATGCTGTTGTCCAAGTCCTAATAAGAAGGTTAAATCATTCATTTTCATGCAACCATCATAAGGAAATGAAACAACAAATCCATGCCCATGTGGGTTTATGATGGAGACCCTGAAATCATAAATCCCTAGATTCCCTTCACTTTCTCTGAATTACACAAAATCCTATGTGAATTGATCCCAAGACGTGAGCCCCTGAGCTGGCCTACATCAATATAATTGTCACATAATTGATTTTTATAATATAATTAATGATTTGATCTGACGTATGAATTTATATGTATGTTAAATTTATATGAATTTTAATTAAAAATAATAATTTTTTTCTGATAATGAGGTTACTGTATTGATTATGAGAAAGGATAGTGAGTTTACTGTATCAGGTGATAATTGTTTTGATATTTTTTTCATGTAAAAAAATTATTAAATATAATATATTATATATTTTTAGGACGATCTAAATAGACAAATATTGTTTATTTTTTTTGAAAATAGAAAAATATTATTTATATTATGAAATGAAAAAAATATCATGAAATTATAGAAAATTGTAATTGTTGTAGCTAACTTAGATGCAACAGTTTCTAATTCATCCCTTCATTCTATAGACAAATTAGAGAAACAACAGTTGTAATAAATTACTAGTCGAGATATATGTCATCAAACCACACATGGAAAATACTTAATGAACCATAGCGTAATAGATAATCAAATTGCAATATACTGCAGCTGATTAGCTAGCTCGTCGCATCCTTAATCCAAAGATCTAATCGATTGTTCTTTTTTTCTCTCTTCATTACTCTTCATTCCAAGTATTTGCTTATTAAAGTATAGCTGGTAACAGTGTTTGGAAGATTAAGAAAATGTTTGCCTGAAAATGGGTCATATGGTAGTGGTAGGGTATATCTCATTTAATGGCTTCATCTTACTCGCGACTAGGGAACCAATAGCATTAAACTATGAAACTATGTATTTTTCTTTTATAACAATAGTACCGGTCCTACTCCTATAAGTCCTATCCCATTATTGATTGAATGAATATGCATCCACTTTCACTATGTTTCACTTACTTGATCGACCCCTTATGCCCTTTCTGGAACATTAATAATTTCATGTCTCAACATATGCGTTCATAAACTGATCATTCGGACCCGTTATCCACTAATCAATCTTTTTGGTTTTCCCTGGTGAAAGTCATTATATTCTTTAACAATCGTTTCTATCTGATCAATGAGACTGTTTAAATGGATACGTCGACATCATTACACAGAATAAAAAATACAAGAGTACTAAGAACGACTGCACACATAGGGACTGTAACTAATTTTTTACGACCCCAACACAGTACTTGTTAACGATCGGGGACGATGTACAACGAAATCCACTTAGTTGAAAGTGGGCACTGAAGGAAGAAGAAGGAGAAGAGACAAGCATGTACATGTACTGTGTAAATATACTTGCATCATCAACATCAGTTAAAGGGTGAGTTGCCACATAAAGTCGAAACCAGGAAAAAATTCTTCCCGAGTATTATGTCCAATGTCCGTCGCGTTATACTATATGGATATGAATACACATCGCTGCCATAAAAGCATTTTTTTGCTTAATATTCATGACTCATCTCATGGGGCCTCTTGCTCACAGCTTTTTCAATTGCATTTATATGTCCTCTTGACCACATGATGAACCACGCTCTACTCACTTTCGTTCTTTGCTATGTGCAAATGTTTGTGTCAATTAGACTCTAGTGCTGTGTCAACATGGCAACATGCCATCAATTTCGTGTAGAAGACGACCTGACAACGAGCCCACTTGACATAAAATTGACATGATCGGGAGATCGAGTCAAAGCTCCTCGATCGGGAATGGCATGCATGTACGATAACATGCTAAATGAAACTTAAGACGTAAACGGTTATTTGCCAAGGTTCAGACAAACCTGATATGAGAAACAGAGAACATTATTACGGAAGATAGACACTTGAAGTGAGCAAGTTATCTATATTTTGACAAACCGACTCCCAGGTGCCTCCCAAGACGTTCTAGGGTCACCCTAGCGGGTAATGTCTTGCTAACGTGAAACATCAGGAGCTTGGGGGTGGGTTCTCTGTAACTTACACTTTCCTCCCCTATACTTCGTATCACCTCCTTGGAAATCTCACCAACACATCAAATTTTATAAGTCTCCTCCGCAATCCTTCCCTTTCCCTCTCCCCCTTTCAATTTTACGCTCACTAACAAAACTTTAGACTATGTTTGTAGGTTGTCATAGGAAAGGAGATGAGGAAAAAGAAAAAATAAAGGAAGGAAAATGATCATAAACTCACATCAAACACACAAACACAAGGGAAAATGATCAAATAAAATTTTATCCTCAAACCTTTTCATTTTGAAAAGGAAAATATTTTATCATTTTTCATCCCATTTTCTCCCTAAATCCGTCGCACCCTTGCATTACAAATCTTGCGCACACTGAAATCATTCAAATCCTTTTCTTTTCTTCCCCCCTCCTATTTTTTTCCTCACAAAAATCCAAAACAGTCATTCGAGCATCTGATCAAGATCCAACCTTGTATCTAACAAAGTTATCAGGACCGCAAGTACATATAGGCCACATTCCACACAACACTAATCCCATCCTACATCACACAAAGTTTCCCCTGTAGAGACCAAACATGATCATGTTTCCAAAAGCTGAATCCACCGAGTTTATAGATATCCTAATAAATCATCATGGACCAGTTACTTGACGTTAACTCGAAAACAAAAAGCCGGCTCTGAAATCTCATTAGTGATACAGGATAGGTACTGTTAACTTTGAAACTAACTTAAACATCCAATAACAACTCCGGTGTTTAGGTCAGGTCCATCCAACGAGCTACAACAGTACTAATTTTTTACCAACATATATGTAGTTCTCATGTACCACTGGTCAAACACATATGAGCAGTGCACCCTGGAAATGGGCGGTGACTACTTCCCCAAAAAAATTCCACCCAAAAAAACCATATCATCTCCCTTCATTTTTCATCCCCTACAGTCCCTATAAGAAGCCCCAACACCCTCACTCATTTCCCAGCACCCTTTTTCTGTTGTCTCCACACCAAGCTATCAAGCATTGCCCTTTCATGGCCTCTGATAATCAAGATTTCTTCCTAGACAAGAAATGGAAGCCACCCAAGAGGGTGCTTGAATCCACCACGTCAAAAACCAGCTCGTCCCTCTCGCGGAGCAGCTCGATGAAGGGAAGTTCTTCCAAGGGACAGTACCTTCCAAGGAGCTTCTCTCAGAAGAATACTCCCTCGATACCAAAACCTTCATCATCCTCGTCATCATCACTGTCTAGGAGCTCGTCCATCACGAGACCCTCGTCGCCTCCGCTTAGAAGGAGCAAGTCAATGAAGACTGCTGTTTCACCGCCAAAGTCGCCTACAGTGATGAGGAGCTTGTCACAAAGGAGCACAGAGTTTACAAGGAAATGCACGACATTGGCGAAGGAGCAACGGGCGAGGTTCTACATCATGAAGAGGTGTGTCGCCATGCTTGTTTGCTGGCGCAAGGAGGATGATTCCTAGCATATCTTCTCTTCTTGCAGGTATTCATATTTATATGGTTGACAAAATCCGCACCATTACCCATTGAATTGGACAGTTATCAGGTCGACATTCGTGGCCAATCAATCATAACGGTGCTTGATCACGGCCGATACCAAATTCTGATTCTGTTTCAGCGAACCTGATAGACATATATATATAAGTAGAGATTAGAGAAATAGATGAAGGCAAGGTCCCCTTCCTTCTACAAGGAGTAGACTAGTATAGAACTAGACTTTTTTCTTTTCTTTTTTTTCACTCAACCCAAATCATGATTTGGCTAAAAAAGAGCCTAAGAATTTGAACCCAGAAATTTGTTTTTTCCATCAGGAGACTGAAAGAGCTGATTATTTGTTCCAAATTGTACAATGTATAATCCAAAATCAGATTCTTTCCAGAAAATACTACTATGGCCTTATAATCTCCCTTACTAGAATCCCGATTAATTGTTTCTAACCACCCATCTACCTATAAATAATAGAATATTAATTGTTATCATCTGTCTATCTACAATAGAATCTTAATTCTGATCACCTGTCTATCTGAGCACCAACGGATCATCAACACCACAAATGCGGCATCATTGTTTCTGTTATGTTTTTCTCATCCGTATATATCCAAAATTGAATCCAAAGCTAAGAGGAGAAAAGGAACAGAGTACTGAAACAAAGAACTGATATTGTTTGGTCCAAAAACGATGTTTTAACTTGAGGAGGAGGGGGGAGAATAAAGTCAGAGATGATATATAATGATATAGCAGCTCATCAACCACATGAATATTAAAGAGACAGAGAAAGAGAAAATGGAGGAGGAAACATGATCTTCTCACTTTCACAATCAGATCTGTATAGGAAAATATGCATGTGAGCTGTCGCCCCCACAAAACACACACACATACACAACAACAACAAAGCTTCGCTTATACTATCTCTTCTCCTTGTTTTTTTCTGAGTGAAAAAAAGGACAATAATGATTGGTGTGATGGGGAAATCCTCTGAATCGGGTAATTTAGCTTTGAGAATGGTACAGAAAGGTGAAAAACATAACACATGAAGGGATAGAGTCGAGTGATGTAAGAGGGGGGAAAGCAGAGCGGATTGCAGGGTATTAGTACAGAGTCCTGGATCAGAACAAGAGTAATGTACAGTTTTTGGTGGAGAATGGGGAAGAAGACCCATGGCCATGGAGGGAGATACGTTATAGATATCGATGACCGTTCATCGATATCGACTATAAGGGGAGATGTGATGCTCGAAAGCATACAAAACCATGTTTGTAGCAACATAATCAGAATATCAGTTATACGATAGAATCTCAGTCTAGGATGCTATGACATTTATCATGAGCGAGATGATGAAAGCACAAGGCAGATTTTCGAAGACAGTGCTCATCTAGCATTGGTCCGACGAGATCAATGGCTTTTGAAATAATGTGTTGACAGAACAGATAGCACGAGCATATGAGATGGAGATTGGATGTTCTTGTAAGGAGATGCTATAAGCAATCGAAGGGGTGAGACGCAAAATGTATTCAAAACCAAACATAACAACAGACACAACTAATCACGAGTCGATGATCTTACACAATACACAGATGCAACACATTACATGAATCATCATAGCACAATTGCCGATGACTATCTAAAATCAACGGATGACGACGGATTCCTCAGCTTATTATGAAAAGGCAGTATCTTTTCCACTATTATCGGAGTACAGAGAACAAAGGAGAACAAAGGGTTAAATGTTAGTGGGGGCAAATCGTACGAAAACGAGAGATGTAAATTTGAGTGTGTTGTATTGGATGATGAAGGTACTGATACCTTTGACTGGATTGTCTGCGATTGAATCGCAGAACACCACACACTCCAATTCAATTCATACAAATTCTGTTCCAATTTTTACCACAAATCAAACTGCTACAAATCGGAACCCTAATCTGTCGTCTTTTATCCGAATTGACTCAACTATACAAAACCCTAATCTATAAAATCAGATACGATATCGCGATATCGAAGAACGAAAAGGGCGAAAGTACCGTTAAATTGTTGCTTGGATCGGCGTCGGAGTTGCCCCGATCATCCATCGCCGGCGACGAATCATAGCGTTTATGCTCCGAGATTTGCCGGGAAGCACCATTCAGAGATTCCATTCCTCCCATGGGTGACATGTATAATCTTATATTTTTATATTTATAGCCGACTTTTTTATTGTTTGGAAATGATCTTATGAGCGTATGAATTCCTTGCCACACAGTCGAGGAAAGGGTTAAATGTTGTACATTTGTACCCTTCAAAAGAAGCCTAACAAATGAGACGAATTGAAGTTTTGTAAGAAACTATGCTTACAAGAAGTCGTATTCAAGAAACATATCAGGCGAATAACAGGTGAAGACATCAGCACTTCGATGAACGCTGGCCTTAAGCCTTAACACAGCTTATACAAAACAGAAATCAGTGAAACTAATAACACCTGTTTTGGCCCAGAACTCGCGAATCACTCAAAAGTGCTAGCTCGAATCATAAAATTTCGGACAAACGGATCAGTCAGATGTCATACAAACCACACATGTTAGAGTGTCACGACATTAGCAACTAGGAATATCGGGAAGCGGAGGAAGCAGCTTCTGGTTTGGGAGCTTCCCGACTTGGACGACCCACGCCATCCTCAATACCCAGCTCAAATGAATCTCGAAATGACAAATCATGAACCAATCCCCTCTCACCATTTCCTAGTGATCAGTTTCCATGTCATGAAAGTCAATTGTAAGATACAATGTTATGAAGTGGTTGTAATCTGGGTTGTCAGCAATGAAACAAAGAGCAACCCAGCCGCCTGATGACACAGCAACCGTGTTCCTCTCAACCGGATCTAAGAGGTTAAACCCGAAGTTCCGAACCCTTGGCCTACGACGAAAAAAGTTATAGCCATGAAGGTGAAGAGGGTGGTTCTATGCACCAAGGATACTAGTGTGCTGCAAAATCAGCTCCACGCTAGTATTGAATGGGAGCAGGATCACCTTTGTGGTGCCCTTGAGTACCATTGTGTTGTTAGGTGGCGTGCTTGTGTAGTTGAACTTCAAGAGCGGAGTACTTGGGAAATCGGAGGAGTAGACGCCTTGGGACTGACCAGAGAAATGTGCGTGGAGAAGTAAAGTTGTAGGCATAGCAAAGGAGATATTACTCACAGAAGCTGCGATTTTTGTTGAATTAGTCGGCCCTTGGCAAGTCTGGTCTCCCTGACATGGGTTGGTTCCGAGTCCTATTGTAAAGAATAGCTGACGGTCCTTCTTCTGAGGCACATAGGAGGGGTATTTGGAGCTCGCAAGACTATGAAATCTGCCACTGAAGTTGGTCGCGATTGAGGTGTCAGTAAGTGGAGGAAGCTATGGGAGAGTACTCGGTTTGATGTTTTGGGTCTGAATGCTTGATGGGAGGATGGCAGCAGCGGTGGAGTTGTCGAATGACCCAAACCAGTGAAATGAGGCCTGATTTCCATCAGGAGGGTTGTCGATTGTGGTTTGGTTTTGGTCTTGACGAGGACATTGGTGGCTTCCCCCAGGGCGATCATAAGACTGGCTGTACCAAAAGGCTTCACTTACACTACATCAACCTCTACCGCCGTCATAGTGTGGTTTGTTATACTGAAGAAAAGGTCGTCTTGAGTGCAGCAATGATGAGCTGAAGCATACAAGTGTTCCCTGGCTTAGCCTTTGCCTTTATAATTTATATGCGTCTACACCAAAGAATAAATAACATTACCTTCGAAACAAAGTGCTTTTGTCAGAAAAATCACCATTACAATGATCGAGCAATGAATTTTCTGTAATGCAATAACATTACCATATGGTATTATTCCCATAAGATTCCAGCAAACAAATGAAGGAAAATTAGCAAACCAAATCGTGAATTTTCTTCCCGAACCAGTTACAAATCAGTGGTCTTTTCCCAAATCAAAACGGTCTTATAAACCCAATCAGGACACATTGCCTCCATGAATCCTGTTTTCAAACTTGTGCTATTAGATTCTTCACTTCAAATCTAGTGTGCGGATCTAAGTGGACTAGCAAGTAGTGAACTCAAAGAAGGTAATGGCGACCCTATGCTTGTTGCTTCAGCTGTTGTGTTACATGGTGCTGCGACCAGGACGCATTTATGCTTTCAGCACCCTGTCAAGCAGCTCCAGTGGAATGGGCTGCCCTCACTTTTGCTGGGAGAAATCCTTGATGCGCACACCAGCGTTTTCCACTTATCCTGAATCAGTTTCAACACTCGGTCTGGGTTTCATTTCCAGTTAATTAGATCATTAGTCACTAGAAGTTTTATAACCCTCCTTGTTCGACGTAAAGCATATTTTCTGGACTAGTTGCAAACCACACCAGGATGCATTTTCCCAGCACACACACAACGGATCAGAGAATCGACTGGTCATACAACGGATCAGAGGAACTGTTTACTAACACCAAAAACTACAAGTCTAGGGCATTCATAAATATCGAGGAGGAAATCAGATCCCATCCCATTGAATCAACAGAGTTTGGTGCCTCACGCTATCAAAAAACTTGAAGTTTAACCTTGTGCCATCTCCGGAAAAACAAGATTAGACAGTAAATAGATTCCTAATTTGGGCAGCTCATGGATTTTAGACCATAGCTGACTCAGTTTCACTGAACGGACAGATCATAGTACCATTCGCTCATGGATATTTACAAAATCAAATAACTATGAGCAAAAACCAACACTTGACAGCTTCTGCACTAAATGGTAGAATAATCTTGTATCTTCCAGTTCCGAGCTTAGGCAAGCGTTTCAACTTAATGCACAGAGAACGACATATACATATGCATGTGGATCCTTCACTGAGGAACGTCAATTTCTTCGGATCTTTGGTGCATACAAATAGCCAGTTGCTTTGCATCAGACTCCGACTCTGGGATGGTCACCAAGGCTGTGGAACTCAGACTACTCTCCTCCGTCAATTACTCAGCAAAATATGTTGCAGAATTGTCTTTGCTTTATGTACCCACCACATCTAGGTACAGACGGTGTAATGGAATTTTTAGTTCAACCAAGCGGCACACGAAGGTGAACTGCACTGGTCTCCATTAAACGCCTAGCAGAGAAGAAAAACACCAGGACCCAAAAATGTATAGCAGATGAACCTAGTTTTCGCTTCCCTTCTTCCACTAGATCTGTCCCGCGCGATGTCAATAGCATTAATCGCATGGAGAGCACATAGCACTAAGTTCTATGCTCAAAAGTCAGCTGATTACATTGATGAGAGCTGAGGTGCATCACTGACTAGAAGAAATCAAAACTCAAGCGTTCCGCTCAAAGGTAAGAGCTTCTACTTTGATATCACAAGAAAGGCTAATCACTGTTACCGTTTTGTTGTTGTCTCTGACCATTTGACCCCCCGAAAACTTCTCCAATCCGTAATCCGTTTGCAAGAAACATGCTTACAGCTTCCATAACAGTGAGCGCCGCCAACATTACGTTTGTTCCATTCTAAGCGTGTTTTCAAATGGTCGCTAATATATCCTTTCAGAAAAGAGCGTTCACTGAGAACAATTTCCTTGTGATGGTTCGTATATTGTCCACTTCATTGCCCATACGATGCCTCGAAAACCTGTCTCAACAAAATGACGTTTTGGAGGAAAGCAGAACAGAGTGATATCGACATAGCCGCTTCCAGAAATATAGATATAAGAAGATGGATACGGATTTGTCAAACGAGAACCAGACATGATTACTGTATCCATTTTATGTGCGAGACTAATATCATCAGTATCCGCTCTGTAGTTTCCTTCATTGTTTCTAAATTGTCAAGATCGTTCACTAGCAACATCTTGTTCTTCAAGCCATAAATTCAACAGAGCGTGGGGATATGGGAACAGTATTGACATCAATGCGAGCAATAGAGCTGTGAGCTTGAGCTTGAGGGATATCATACGCATTGAAGCGATTCATTATATTCCAGTGCTTCTCTTTTGAGCATCGAAGCATTCTCGGCATCAGCATGTCATGTAAGGTTTTTTGCGCACCCGGTGGCACCGTGCAGCGGTCGTCGATGATGGCATCCCACGCGAAGAACATGGCATTGAAGCGATTCATTATATTCCAGTGCTTCCCTTGGCCTCGGCCCGCCTCTTATGGTAAGCATCGAAGCATTCTCGGCATCAGCATGCCATGTAAGGTTTTTGCGCACCCGGTGGCACCGTGCAGCGGTCGTCGATGATGGCATCCCACCCGAAGAACATGAAGAAAACGATGGTTTCCTGGAGATGAATCGGCAAATATTGACTTTCTTTCATGATTTGCTCCGACTTAGGCTGTATCATCTTGTCAAATACATGTTTAGTCATCTCTTGAACATCCAAATAATTCACGCCCTCTCTTTTTAGTGAATTGAAAAAGTCTTTGAAATACATGGTCATAGCCAACGAATCAATTGGACGATAAAAACCAACACTTTGCCTGCATGGGATAGTATACACCTTGACAATAGCCACAGGTCCACAGGAATGCATATTTAAAGAAAACTAATTACAACAAAAAGATTAGATTAGAATCATTACAAACAAATATCTTCTAATAGTTCTGAATTATCTTCATAAGATTAAGATATAAAATCCATCAATATCACGAGTTCCAAAATCTTTCTACAAAAATATACTGAGAATTTAAACCGAACATGTTTCCTTCTCCTCAATCCTCCTCCAAAAAAACGAACCTCTGATGTTATAAATCGGCCCAAAAAAAATAAAAATTGAGTTTTTTCCCCCTCATTCAAAGACTGATAAATGATATTTTATATCAAAGACTGAATGGTTCATCGGAGAACCATCCGACATATCATGGCACCATACAAACAAGCTCAAAAGTAGTAAAAGAGAGTCGCACACGTTGGAGAAAAAAAAAAAGAAGCAAATCCACAAGCAGGCTTTCATGGCTATAGAAGAGGCGAACAGGGTGCGATGCTGGAAACGGGACAAAAGGCAAGACAAGATAGCGAAACATAACAATGTCTTGTTGAAAACGGGCGAGATAAAGAACAAAGATCTTGACCGATAATCAATGGTAGTCACTATATTAATTATCCTTTTGTATCCACAAGCTCATCCTAGGTAGCACAAAGCTGCAAATATCAAAGCCAACTCGCACAAAACCAAAACAAGCGATAATACATACGATATTGATACCCTGTCCAACATAAGATCCATCATAGTCGTCGATCTCTTCCTCTCTGGGAGACCAAGTATATGCGCCCATAAACCCACCGTCTGCCTAGTCTTGAAATTGATTGCTGCACCAAAGTATGAGTAAATCAAGAGAGTTACTTTTACACTGAATAACATGGCAGATGCCAGTAACATTTTACTAACAAGAAAGCAAAAGAGTATAGGGAATCCAAACTGCAAACAACTAATGATGAATACAAGACTAAGGAGAGTTTTATGCATAAGCAAGGAGTACCTGACCACATCATTTCTAACACAACCTAGTTTGTCCAATGCCTAACCTCGCACACTCAGATCCGGATTGTTTTTTCTGTACATAACTTTTTTTCATGATCATTTCTAGCGGTCTTAATGATACAAACAGATAGCAGATTCAAGTGGTTTGAGCAGGAAGGATATGTGATTTACCTCAACTTTGGTGCGATACTCTAAGACGGAGCTACAAACATGACAGGTTGCTCTATGAGATGAGTTGTTGTGTTGATTTGTTCTTACAAAAGCGAAAACCTGCATAAAATTAAAATGCTACCACAGGTCATACATATATGGCAGGATGTTCACAAAGAAGCATATATAAGAAGTTGAAAGTTAACCAAAAATAAATTAAATGACAATCAAACATGCCCTACCTGCTCTCCACAATTTGGACAAGCACCTTTTAATCCCACCAAATCATTCCTCCACAGCCGCTGAAGTGCTCCAACTATAAGAAGAAAAGGAAGATAAATTCATAAAAAGGAAAAAGATAAGCTAATACCGATTGATATATGAACCTTGTAAAGGTCGGAAATAAATTTAAAACTCCATTCAACTCCCAATCTAAATAGAAATAGAAAAATGCGATGAAGGAACTCCACAATCATGGGGAGCAATGCAAAGTACGGAATAATGTGAGCAAGGTAGGAATAATGTGAGCAAGGTAACAAAGTACCACAAAAAATGAACTATTTTACTTAATGGCAGAAATTAGGAATCCACTGATTGTTTACGTAGATCTAACAACATCAAAAAGATGCAAGGGCAGAGAAAAGAAGGGCAAGGAAAATGTTGAGGATCCAAGGATAAGTAAGATAATTACCAGAAGCTGAAGCAATTGGAGTTCCAATCAGACAACCCAGCACCACAAAAAGTACTTCATTTAGCATATGTAAATACTCCATGAACGGTGGCTGGTTATCATAGTGCGAACCCGCGTTTAATGTTTCCTGGTAAGCTACATTGCAAGTGTACAATATAGGTGCAAGGCAAACCGAGGACCCAAATGATAAGATAAGAATCCAGACACTGGCCAACACAAGGACCTGTGAGAGGTCTTCCTGCCCTACATGCATACCATCAACTCGTTAATACTCATATCACACACAAATCGAATTGATAATGAAATAGTGAATGAAAATAAAAATTCAGCGTGTGGCTATCCAGATCAATATATTTGATAGGGTCGAACTTCTATAAGTCTATTTGTAGCACAACAATGTAGTGAAATCTTAAACTCGCTACAAGGGAACCATTTCAGCATAAGGTAGATCTGGATTACAAAGGAAAAAAAATCATGCTACGTATGAAGCACGGAGAATCGAGAGGCATAGGAATATACAGCAATGGGTAACATGTCAATCATGGACTCTGATTACCTCAGCATCTGAGTAAGTGGACTGTCTGCGAATGCTACACCGTGGGTACTTAACAACGGATTGCGAGCCATAAGACCTCAACTTTAACTGCATCATGCATTATAACTTCCTGTCAGAACATTCCAAGAAATTAATCCAGCATCCTCTAAAGACAACGCTTTGTTGGTTTGGGCATTTCCCATGCAGCACTATAGAATTCTCCTATATCATAAAAAGAGAATGAAAAGATCTCCTAGAGTAACTGTAACTTCTATTTCGTTTTTCAGGATGTTGATCCTTCCTACAATCTAGCCTGGAATTGCTTCCAACCACAACGGTTCCCATATAAGCTTCAATTATCAGGTGAATGAGATTGAAGATTTATACAAGGTAAGGAATTCATGTCTAGTAAGGATTAGTCTTCTTTATAGACGACAACACACTGAACAATCTGTTGCCTCACAACGGTCATACTCCCTAAGACCTTACAAGAAAAAGAAAAAGAAAAAAGAATGACGGCATCACTGAGCTTCATGTACCGAAAGCTTACAATCCCCCTACTGATGGAGCTTAACTCCAATTTGACCACCGATGGAATGATAGAAAGCAACTTCATCTTCTCCCTATCCACCATATTGTGCTCCATTTCAGCCCATCCATTTTCTGATGTTTCTTTTTAAAAGGAAATCTCGAAGGATTTTTCTTTGGTCAACCGAATAACCCGCAAACCCAAATGACCTTTTAAACCAGCTTTCGCTGACGGGCTCACCACTACAAAGTAACTCCGCACTCAACAGGTTTTGATCTCTTGACATCTCCTCTTCTTGGAGGAGTTGGTTGAGCGGCTTACCTTGTGGGGTGGAGATGATCCCCCATTTTCTGATGTTACTACTCACTACGCTATAATAGAAACTAGTCCATACATAATACAATCAAAACTAGTCCAATTGGGGGTGACTGATTCCCAAGGGCGCATGGTATTGATCCTGAACCTTGTTTCAGTAGTTGTTTGTCTAGGCGACAAATCAGAACTGTTTGCACTCATACTCATTCGTGTAATTTCATTTTCAAATGAAGAATCAGAAGTCGAACAAAGAACAATCTGTAGCGTTATATTCCAATTTTTAACTATTCTCAACAGCAATATCAGATGGCCCCAAAATATTCAACTCAAAAGATGAATGGAAGCATAAAGCGAATCTCACACTCACCTCAACTCTGTCGAACATGTCATCGAGTATCAACGGAGTACCATTGTAATACGCATCTCTCGCCTATCAATGAATGAATCAATCAATCAATCAACTAGATTCACAAGATGTTAAACATCGAGGCACTGCACATACTTGGCGATAAAGCGCCTCGAGAGTCTCCTGGCTCTCGGTTTCCACATTAGCGACGAAGATGCAAGACGGACCTTCAAGCGCCGCCGTGGAATTCCGCTCACTGATGGCCGAGAATCTGCGGCGACCGTTCATCGATGTCATCACTCTGATCGATCGAAGGCATAGATGGCGGGAGAATCGATCGAATTTGGATCCGATAAGGCGAGGATGGGAGAGGATTCCCGACATCGGCGCCGATGTTGATCGTCGAGGGTTCCGAGTCGTCGAGATGAAACGCTGCGGTTCGGGGGATACTTGCGGTGTCGTGTGGTTTATGTGCGGGACGTCGTTGTGGAGATTGAGTGTGGATAACAATCTCAGAGGCCCGGTAAGTTACTTGTGATGAGTTGGAGCGCGTAATGTTTGAGGTTAAAAACATTTTACTGTTGATTTTTATTTCTGGTTGTAGTAGTAATTCAATTGTTTGATTGAAAAAAGAAAATTATTTTTAACACTATATAATTTAATTTGTGTGTTGTTAATAAATATCGAATAGTAAATTATTTTTTTAAAATTGTTTTTGTTTTTTAATTTTTTAATAATTTAATCTTCACAATTCATTCAAATATTATGCCTAAAAAATAATAACAAAAAAATATGCAAGCTTGTGAGTTCATGATTCAATTGCAACTACATTCCGTCCTCATTTTCTCTAACTTGAGCTAAAGACTCAAGGAAACAATTATTGTCATTGGTGTATTTTCAAGCACCAATCTTGAGAACATTTGTTTTTTTTTTCCATTTTAATAAACAATAATTATATCATTGATCTAACATTAAAATATATTCCATCTATCTCATATATTTTATAAAATTTATTTTTGTCATACAAATTTATGTTTATTTTCTTTTTTATCACCTCAATCCTCAATAATACAAAATTTTTCTTTGCATCTCTTTTAATTCATAACCACCTAAAAATTTTAAAATAAGAAAACAATGCAAAATTTTTGAGACATTCTGAAATAATAAAATGATGCAAAATATGTTAGACAAATGGGTATAACTTAAATTATCATTAGAATATATTATCTTCATCTTATAATTTTTATAATATTTTTTATGTATTATTCTGTACGTAATTTAAATTTTTTTATTATTTATATAAATAATATTTTTTTATTAATCTCATATTATAATACATCATGTTTACCATCATTAATATTTTATGATATTTTTTTAAAAAAATAACATTTGATCTTCATATAATATCGGTCAAAAAATTATTAATCTCCCTCTCATAATAGATATAATATGTTTTTAACTATCTCAATTTATTTATACTTTTTTTACTTAATATAATTTTTTTGAAATCAGAGGAATATAACTTAGTATATTGGGCTTCCCTCATATTACCCCACACGAATTCAAAAATTTCAAACCTACACAGCACGACCCATGCTGGTAATCGGTTGTTGTCATTGTTGGTGACCAACAATTGCACCTTCGCCTTCAATCAAACCCCAAAAATTCCACTTTGAATCCACCCAATTGAACCAACCAAAATCTCTCAACCCATTTCAATTGATTCCATTCCCAAAACAATGCCATCATCATCATCATCAAACAAGACGCAAACAAGACGAAAGGGGAGAAATGATGATGATGATGAATTTTCGCCGTTCAAGCGGTGGTTTCCGTGGCTGGTGCCGTCGATCGTGGCGGCGAACACGGCGGTGTTTTTGGTGACAATGTACGTGAATGATTGTCCAAGGAATTCGGGGTCGAATTGTTTTGCTGGGTTTTTGGGGAGATTGTCGTTTCAGCCCTTGAAGGAGAACCCCATGCTCGGGCCGTCGTCGGACACGTAAGTGGATGGTTTGGTTGATTAATGTGATGTTGTTGGTTATTGGTTAAAGGTATTCGATGAAATGGTTAAGCGAAAATGGTTATTGGGCTTGAGTTGAAATAGTGATTGTTATTGGTTAAAGGTTAGAAAATCCGGTAACAACGGCTCCTAGTGCACTAGTTGTTGTTTGGAGTCAGCAATGTAAGGGACGAAAATGTTTACCTTGTGTTAAGTAGAATGATCGTGGTCTGTCAAGGAACTGAAGTGGAGCAACGAATTCTGTGCTGGTTGTTAATGTTGATCCATCTGACTTTAGGATATTTGAGTTCTAGTGCGCTTTCGTGTTGTGATTGATTGATCTTAATTTCGAATTTTAGGGATATGGATTTCCCTTTTTGTTCCAGATGCTAAGTTGGTGAATAGTAGGATCTTGTCATTTTTCTTTGATCCATCTCCACATGTGATAACTTTGCTTATAACCCAAAATGTTGCCTTGTTTCCTTCTCTTTTAAGTTTCCATGTGGTTTCTCCAATATTATGGAGACATCTCAGTTTGGTGTATGTTTTTTCCTTCTCCAATTACTGTTGATATGTACTTGATAGGAATCTGACTCCTTGGTATCTACGATGACAATGTTATATGCTCTAACCGAGGATGCAACCTGCACTTTCACCACATTCTGTGAGATGACTCGTGTGTCTGATAACAAAAATTATCCGCTATTCTTCCAGGTTAACGGAGATGGGGGCTCTAGATGTTTCGAAGTTGGCAGAGCATCACCAGGGATGGCGGCTAATTACTGCCATATGGTTACATGCTGGTGTAGTTCATCTTCTCGCAAATATGTTGAGCCTGTCATTTATCGGTTTACGGCTTGAGAAAGAATTTGGATTCAGTAAGTGGTTGGGATTCTCCCTTCTTCATATTAAGTTTGTCTACATTCTCTCTGATTAGCGACTTTAGCCTTTGTATTTTATTATTATCTGATGCTTCACGATATCAAATTCCTGTCTTTGACTTGACACTTGCCAGAGCCAAGACATTTATATTTGATGATTTGTTGTCATTGACTGAAGAGGATATGTTGTCATTGACTCTAGCCATATTGTGATGTCAGGTTGCTTTATCTAGAAATTACCTACAAAGAACGTATAGAATGCTAAATGCTACATTCATCATGCTTCTGCTGTATAATTTGGTCATATTGCGGGTGATCTAGTTTAGCATAATATTAGCTCCATGTTCGACCTTGTTTTTGAGACTGATTTATATACTGCCTAAGTCTTACGTGTTTTTGATATTTTTTTGGCCAGTAAGAATAGGTTTGCTGTATATGATCTCCGGGCTTGGAGGTAACTTATTGTCGGCTCTGTTTATTCAATCTAGCATCTCCGTTGGTGCTTCTGGTGCCCTGTTTGGTTTGTTAGGAGGCATGCTGTCCGAGCTCATTATAAACTGGACAATATATGCCAATAAGGTGCTGAATTCTTTCTTAGTTAATTCCTTTTAGTCTGTTCTTGTCATAAGTGGCACTTGAATTCCTGGTTATGATCAGGTGGCAGCGCTGGTAACTCTTTTGCTGATCGTCATCATAAACTTGGCTGTTGGTATCCTTCCACATGTTGATAACTTTGCTCATATTGGAGGATTTATTTCTGGATTCCTTCTTGGGTTTATTTCGTTGATACGTCCACACTTTGGGTGGGTGAGACAAAAACATGCTCCTCCAGGGTATATCGTATCATCAGCCAAATCAAAGCACAAGCCTTATCAGTACGTACTTTTGGTTGTCTCCACAGTACTACTTATATCAGGGTAAGATTGCAAAGCTTTTGTTAATCGAGGTCAATGACTTGTTACAGTACTTATCAGTTATCACACTGTTATGGCTTCATATACCTTTAGTTGAAGTATATACATTCTTGAGCTTGCTTTTTTCTACTATTTTGGATTTAAGCATTTCAATGACAATGAGGAATATCAAGCAGTTCAACAGGGAACTGCCTAATATCCAGCCAATTGTGTTCATATACTCTTTGTTTGTGAGTTTGGTTTTGGAGGGGAGGGGTTAGAGGAAAAATAGGAGGAAAAGTGGGGTGACTTTTCTATCATCATTTTCTCCTCTAAAATGAGAAGATTTGGGAAGAAATTACCAATTCACCCCAATCCAAAAAAAAAAAATCATTTGTTTGTTTCTAAAAAATAAGGGTATGAAAGTAATTTATTTCATTATATTTTTATTTGTGATAACTTTCCGTTTAAAACTCACAAACACAATAAAACTTTTTTTTTTTCCTTTCCCTTACCTCACTTTCCTT
>LIEC01006315.1:222384-234449 GCA_001925005.1 Drosera capensis
TCTTCTTTAAACTCACAAACATAACTGTTCTTCAGGTTCTGTGCGTTATTCATTATGGTACTCAAAGGTGTCAATGGTAACAGTCATTGTTCCTGGTGCCATTACCTGAGCTGTGTTCCAACTTCTTTATGGAGCTGCAAGCCACGACAAGTCTTGTGTGAGGTAATCCAAATACACCTTTGACAAGATCCTTCTATATTGGAATGATAAATCTTCAAACTTTTAGAATTGTCTTAAAAGACAATCATGTTAATGATTTTCTCTATTGTGTATGCTGTCCATTACAATGTGTTGATTTGCATCATAGCTACAGGAAGAAACCGAGCACGGGTAAAATTCATGAATGCTGATTTCTGTTTGTTTCTTTGGCTGCAGTCGAGTTCCATTGGAATTAGTCTAAATATCACATGCCTGAGCAACGGGAGGAGCCACTTATACAATATGACAGATGAAAACACTTCCCTGGTGCGGCAGCTTTGCTCTCAGCTTTGTAGTTAGCTAATCAACAACGAGATGAGGCTCATCTGCCATCAAACAACTGTTGTTCTTCATTCATGTTGTAATGCTGCAGGGAGCATTGTTGTAATGTTGTATTCATGTAAATCAAGCGGTCCCCTGTCATGTGTTGCATTCTATTTATTCTTTCTTGTCGCTGTTAACATTGATAGGCTCTGTAATGCATCTTCACAGTAGTTGCCTGAGAGTATGATATGCCGTTTTCTTGTAACCCAGTGTTTGTATGATTGTGTACGCTAGAGAATGAGATGACTATAGTTCTTGTGAAAAAATTGACGGCAGGCATTATTCTTGTCATAGTGCAGATGTAGGGCTTATGAACAATCGGCTTTTACTGTTATATGATTATGCAAAGAACGAAGCAACACATTGTATTGTTATTCAGAAAGATGGGTTTTCAAGTTGGATTTAATAGATGACTTACAAAGCGGAGTTAATACATTATGAGTTCTCATTATCCCATAGTTCTAATCTCATATTGTAACGTCTGTTTAATTTTTAACAATTTACAAGATATCATAAATATTATATATGATGTTAATCAATAATTTATTTCATCATTGATAATAATTTAAATGATTTAAAAATTTTAAATCAATAATTACTAGTGTAAGTCACAAGATCGTTCCAAGACAACATCAATGTTCAAGCTAAAATGGACACAATTGTAGCAAACTAGCGAAAAAACCCACCTCGAGAGGAAAAATATCCATTTCATACCGTTATCATCTGCATAAATGTGGATGGTGGATCAACTGAAGCTACCTTTTTTGGATCAACGATTCATTTTAAGCGTCCGACCTCCGATCGATCCCTCGACGTTGCTGGTTTCGTTATCTACTTCTATTCATCTGGTACTTGTTCTTCCCCTTTCTATCCTCCCCTCAATTCCATATTTTGATCGAATTCGATTCAATTTTGCGCCGATTCAATCGGAGAATTTTGCTTCGAAAATAGATGGAATAACGATTGAGTTGCTGATTTTCATGGTGCGGTTCTTGTTGTCGATTTACTTGATTGTTGGATAGAATTCCTGTTCATTAGGGTTTACTATTGTTTCGTGTACTTCACCTTGAATGAGTCATCGTTTCTGTGAAATTCGATGGTCATGAAGAAATGATGGTGAAATGGTGAAAGAGGACTATTCAATAACCCTAGTTGTTTTGCGGCTGATTGTTCATCATGAAGATTATGTTGATTGAATTTGATCATTGCCTCGAATATCTATTTCTTAGGGTTTCTATGTACCGCCCCTCAAGCACTGCCATTCCTTTGATTTTCAATGTTGTTTTCTTGTTTGGTGAAAATTTTCAATGTTTTTTTATACTGTTTATATTCTAAGAATTAGGTTTTCATTGTTAATGTGTGCTGATATATTCTCGATTCTTCTCACCTTTTCATCTCCCACTCTGGGTGAGGCAGATAATGGGTCTTCACTTCCCAGTTTGCTTCCTTGATAAATGACACGGATACCCCTGATCATGTTCTCACCAAGGCTGTTATATTAACTTTGAGCCAGCCTTTCATATGACACTGTTGCGTACTCAGACTGTGCCTTTGATCCGAGTTAATGTTGGAGAAGTTTGGAGAGGATCTCTTGTGGTATTTATTGATTTGGTGAAGGCCTAGCATGAATTCTGTTGCAGGAGTTCTTAGGTAGATGTTAAAATAGAGAGGCTTGCACATAGAGTGAGAATGACTGGAGGCATGGAGTGTACTGCTATGCTTTGAGTAGTATTGAGCACATACGCGAATATGCACTAATTCATGTCATGGGTTTCAGTGAGAGTAATGGTTACAACTCTTGGATGGTTATATTAATTGGATGGCACTTATAAGATTGAGTACCTCAGGGTTTTTTGTGATGATAGTAAATTTCTCTATTACACTAGTACACAGTTCTCAATATTGGAGGGAAATAATATTAATCCAAAGGATAGGCATACGGTGAATATATGATAATGGTCAGATGCACGCATAGTGAGTACATGACATAACCTAAGTAGCATGGACAATCTTGGAGATGCCAGGAACTTAAGAGTTGTATTGGTTAAGCACATGGTTCTGAATGTTGCACGATATGGTTGATTCAAATGCAAACTATTGTGAAATACATAATGATCACGTGGATGTGGGTAGTAGTAGCAAAAGATGGCAATGACAGTATGGATAGTTTGGTGACAGTCGGTAGGAGTTTCGCCAATTAGGAGAAGCTTAGGGAAGGATATCTAAAAACCGTCATGTCTACATAGGCCACAAGTTAGTAGGTTGTTAGTTGATCAGATGGATAGTTGCGTCAATTACGACTTATGCTGAGTAAAGACATAGGAGGAGATTAAAAACATGGTATCAGGTTGTTAGGTTAGAGAGAATCTGAATTCTGAACTTGCTATGTGGTATACTAGCAACATGTGCAAGTAAATGCTTTTTTATTGATTCCATCAGGTGGGGTGCATAAGCTCTAGATTTAATGTTTCTTGCTGGAGAATCTGTTCTTATTATGCAGATCAGAGTCATCTTTTTGGTGCTGTGAAATTCTGACGTTTCTCAACTCTCAACTCAGCATTTATTTTTTTCCTTTATTATTTTTTCCTTGTTCCTACTATGTTTTCCTTATTGGGGGGTGAGTTTTCTCTTTCTTTTCTTGGGTAAACTCATGTTTGTTCGGCGTATGCAAGTGTTGTCATTATCAGTTGTGGGCTAGCGTTATGTACAAGATTTCTATTTATGAATTATCACCATCTCTTCGCTTGAACTTATTCGTTCATTTATTAAGTAAAAAATAAAATAAAATAACTCACCCGTTTGTTTTAATTTCTTGCTAAAGTCAAACTATGTGCCTTAGTTGAGATTTTGTGGTACCAGTGGTACGACTTTTTCATGAATGGGAAATATCTCCCTCATTTTTCTCTTGGAAATTCACCTCGGAATGCGTAGTCTTGAACTCTAAGGTTTTAGAAATCTGTTTTCGCTATTCAAGTGGAAATGGCTTTGATCTCTTGATTAACTGGTTCCTCTCAATGAGCTTTAGGTTTGTCCTTTATTCAGTAACATCAACTTAAAACAGTGTTGTTCATTATACTGGAATTATGAGCTGAGTCACTCTGTGCTGTGGTAATCTCATTGGAGCACTGCTTGAGAATATTTGACTCTGTTGCTTTTATTGATCATTGTTGGTTGGTGATGCATGATTTCTTGCTGTATACTCCCCTGTTTTTGTAATAAATAAAAGGAAAAGGAAAAATCTTAATCTTTTCATTTCCCCCCATTGGACATTTATAAGTTGTTGCAACAAGGGCTGTCAAACTTCGTCATATACATTTCTCATCATGCTTTTCTTTTCAAAAAGGTGTGGAGACTTCTTTTTCATTAACAGTATAGATTTGCTGATCTTATTTATATCTGCATTTCTTTTACTTGGAGTAAGCCCTGACTAATGTCCTGCTCACATTTTCAGGTTATTAGTTTTACTACTGGTATAACTTCAAGTTCCCTCGAGCAACTTCAATCACTGTGCACAAGTAGGACCCCGAATTCCAACAGAATCAAAACGTTGTAAGTTATTGGAATATTTCCTAATACTTGGCAATGAATTGTATTTTTTTCCTTGTCTCTGAGACATTTTGAGTGTCATTCCATTCACCTCTTCTTCCCATGATAAATTTCCTCGGCATTTATCGGGTGGTGAATATTACCTATTTCTATTGCTTTAATGTTATGAAATTTGCCTCATGTGCACACCATTAAAAAAAAACCCCCAAGTGTGAGTTATATGTCAGTACTAAGACTATTACGTTGTAGGACATATTTGACTGCTCTACTAAGTTGTTTTGTGGGGGATTATCTTTTCATAGGAGCTTGGTGCTCTCTGAGTCTCTGTGTATGCTCTAGGCAATTCCAGATGACTGCATAGTTGAATCTCGT
Organism: Drosera capensis; assembly: GCA_001925005.1. NCBI lineage: Eukaryota > Viridiplantae > Streptophyta > Magnoliopsida > Caryophyllales > Droseraceae > Drosera > Drosera capensis. Next base: position 226,825 of record LIEC01006315.1, read on the forward strand.
CTAGGCGAGATACTATCTTACTCTTGGTTCGTCACTTGAGCCACTGAGTACTTAGTTCTCGTTCATGTCTGTATCTTCTTGCTGCAGACCATGGTAATTGCAAAAGGCAAGGGTAAAGCTGATGCTTCGAAAGCAAAAGCCAGAAAAGTGACCTCTCCAACCAATGTTCAGAGGCCGGATGCCGCACATACACTAATCAAGACTATCACAGAAATTGAGATTCCTCAGCCTGTCACAACAGAGACGAGCTGTGAAGAATCTGTTGATGTTTCTGGAAATAATGCTGGGGGAGGGCACTTGAGTGAAGGGATGGAAGAGGAAAACGACGAAGCTGAGGAGATGCTTCATGGAGAAGAGAAAAAATTGAATGTTGAAGAAAATGATGATGCAGACTTGGTGAACTCAGATGGATCTGGTGGTGCTCTTGGAATGGTGCTAGAGAAAGCTGACAAAACTCTGGTGGGAAGTGGAAATGCACTTAACACCACGGTTGACGGATTGATAAAGGAATATATAAACAATGTGTTGTATAAAGAGAAAGTTCCATCGAAGAGCGGAGAAACAACAGATGTTATTGAGCCAAACACCGATGCATCCTTGTTAATTTGTGACATGAAGGGAGAAGATGTGACCCAAAACTCTACCAACATAACAGGAGAAGCAAAGGGTACTGCTTTAGTGCAGGCTGGTGGGGTTTCAAGAAATAAGAAAGTAATGAGGGTCAAGAAAATAATCAAAAAGAAGGCGGTGGTGCAGAAACTAAGGATGGCCCCTGAAGGAGAGGCAGAACCACAACTTTTGGATGAGAATGAACCGGATGATGAATCAAAAGACAGTAGCTCTAGTGCAAAGGTCAGTCAAGAAGAAAAAGTTGAGGCAGGACATGTGGTATCCACGTTGGTTCCTGAATCCGACACCAAGGAAGAGAATGTGACCCTTCATCCTACCAGCAATGGAGAAGCAAAGGGAACTGCTGCTTTGCTGGTGGGTGAGGGTTCTGTAAATGAGAAGGTCAGTAAGCCCAAGAACATTCTGAAGAAGAAGGCAATTGTTTGGAGACGGAAGGTGATCCCCGGGAATGAGGGGGAAGCACAACCCCTGGATGCAAATAAGTCTAAAGATGAAGTAAAAGGCTCTAGCCCGCGTGCAAAGGTGAATAAAGAAGAAAAGTCCGAGGCAAGGCATTCTGATGTAGTCAGTATATCCAAGAAAGCTGGCACTAAGAAGGTACAAGGTCCTACTGAGAAGGGTACAGAGAAGGGTGGAGACAAGTCTGAAAAGTCTGGTTCAGACCAGCCTTGTGCTGAAGTCAATGTAAATGAAGTGCAGCCCGTGGATGCGAAAGAGAATAAGAAAGAAAAGTGTGAGGATGGACTGGAAAATCCTGGGAAGAGGGACATAACAGAAACTGATAAAACAGAAGTAAACGCCAATTCTGCTAAAGGCAAGGATAAGGCAGAAACATCGAATAAGAAGTTAGAAGCCAAAGCAAAAAACAAAGGAATGATATTTATGTGCAGTTCTAAGACAAAGCCAGACTGTTATCGTTACAAAGTGTTGGGCTTACCTGCAAGCAAGAAGGATGTGGTTTCCAAGATCTACAAAGGGATGAGACTCTTTTTATTTGATGTCGACCTGAGGTTGCTCTATGGGATTTACAAAGCTGCTGGACCTGGGGGCTATAGTCTTGAGCCCAAGGCTTTCAAGTCTGATTTTCCTTCACAGGTTAGTTCCGATTCATCCTTGTTATCTTACTGATCTACACTGCTCATTAAGTTCTTAAAATATTGAAAGGGGTGGGGAGGCTTATTTCAACAATAGTACAGGAATTGCATGTAGGAGTATGCCTAGATCTAGTTGCGCTTCAATTCCATTTGGAGATATGCAGAAAAAGGATAGTGTTCATCTTGGAAAATGCTCATTTGGAGATTTTGATTGGGGTTTTTCTAGATAATGCAAGCAGATGAATAAACTATTTTTAGAGGTTTAAAACATGAGCTTGCGCAACCTCAAGAATTGATCAGTCACTGCTTCATATAGATAATTATATTTTATCAATATTTTTTTCATGAAGGAATAATATATTTTATAAACTTGTATCGTTGTATTTCTTCCATCCCGAATAAATTATAATAGGTTGACTTAAAATGAGTAATATGGAATTCATTGATTTCATGCATTTTTTCCCTTGTACCCTTTATGAGTGGTATTAGTAAGTTAATGAGTATAAATAATGTGTAGAGCGTTAGATTTGCAGAGGAAGGAAAAAAATGTTGGTGGAGATAATGGTGGCATACACTAGGGGTAGTTGATACATGGGATACGAAAAGCTTTGCAATTTTTTATGAGGACTAAATTTAGTAATGTATCATAATATATCTTGGACAGAGGGAGTATTATATATTGTAATCTTCTTTCTTCTACCTTGATTTTAGGGTCCAAGGGAAATGGATCAGGAAAGGACCAATTACAAACTAATTCGCTTTGGTGTACTCTACCATTTTGGCCTAATTAATAACGGATTTGGTTAGTTAAACTTTTTAGTCTAAGCTAGTTTTTATTAAGATGAGTCATGTAATTGTCTTAGTAGTCAAGTGGAGTTCACTCAATAGTAAGTCGTTCCTCTCCTGACCGTGAGGTTAGGATTCGATACCTGAGACATCAGAAAACAGCCTATGTAAAAATAAGGATAAAGTTTGCGCGTCTCACTATCTTACAAGATTGTCCTCTTCACACTCTGGATTTGACGGGATTATGTGGATATGTTCATTTAGTTTCATGTAATTGTCCCCGTCATTGTAGGATTGGGCTCGATGGTGTTGAAACCTAATCATTGATCAAGTCGGTTGATTTTCGTAAAGCATTATACGATTAACATTTTTAAGGATACTTTGCTAAGTTGTTAGCAATGTTGTATGCGAATGCTCCGTCTTACTATCATGAAAAAGGCTATCATATTTTATTCTCTGAAAAAGCTCGATTTTGGGGATGATTATTCTCTTTACTATTGGACTTTGATCAAGACGGATGAACTTGATCGTAAACAATTATTTCCTCGATAATATGATCATGGGTTTGACACTTGAAATTGCGAAAGAGTTTCTCTATCGTGATATTACGGCTGGGTAAGATTAAGTACATATCGCGCTTCCGAGATCCTGTACTTGACAAGATTATTCAGGTTACCTCTTTAATGTAGACTTTGAATCACTTGGATGAATGCATTTATACATTTATGATTGTGAACTATGGATGTTACTTTTTGTTGCCGACTTTGAGTCACTTGAAAGGGTTGGTTTGGTGATGAAATCTCCTTTTCGATGATGTGTTCAAGGGTTCAACACTCCTTGAAGCCATCCGAAAATAATCTCTTTGTTGTAATATTATGATAACCATAAGATGCTTATATTTCGTGTTCCCACGATCCTGTATTTAACAGGATCAAATTGACTTACGAGTGATTTGCAAGGGAAGTGATGGATTGTCAAATATCCTTATGAGGTTAAATAAGCGATATTCTTGTATAATCAAGGGTCTGTTTGGTATCGTTGATGTTTCTAATTTTTTGTTTTTGTTTCTCAAATGACAGAAACATAAAACAGAAAATCATGTTTCTGATTTCTGTTTCATCCGAATAAAACATTTATGATTCCTATAATAAAAAAAATGAAAATTTTATCTTGTAAAGTCTTTTATTTTATTTTTCCTGTATTGGTTTTTTGTTTCTGTTACTAGTTCTCGTTTTCAAAATTTTGAGGACTGATACCAGACAGCCCCTAAGCGGTTGGTTTATGGTCGCAGTCTATGGTTTATGCATGAGAAGCACATCTAGCCGTAGGATGTGAACGCTTTAAAAATTTCTGGAAGTTCTTATGGAGTCATAAGCACCTTAATGTGCTTTTTTATGAACGGCTCCCTTGCAACAGTTGTGTAAATTTTCTAGCTGATTTCTAAATCAGCTGAAAATTTCGAAGAAGAAATGCCTTGTCCTAGTGCAAAGTACGAGTAGTAATTTTACACTAGTTGATTTGGGTTCTTGGGATTTATCTGTATCAGGTTCGCTTTACGGTGCTGGAAGATTGTTTGCCTGTAGCAGAAGAGAAGTTCAAGAAGGTGATCAAAGATAACTACTACGCAAGGAACAAGTTCGGTTGTGAGTTAAGCTCTGAGCAGGTGGAGTATTAATACCAGGAAAAAGTTGTCTATGAAAAAGGGCAATAACTTTTCAAGCTTCACGTGGACAACAAAGTTCATAAATTTAACATCTGGCAACTTTTCCTTACCAGGTGAAGAACTTGTGCAAACTTTTCCAAGCTGAGAGCAAGGGCAAGGCCAAGGTCAAGGCCATAAAACCCCAGAAAGCAAGTGGGAGGAACAGAGTACCTCCAGCTTCATCATCGAGAAAGCGGGATAGGAGTAGAAGAAGGATTGAAGTTGAACCTGGGCATCATCATGTGGACCGAGATAAAGGTTATAAGAGACGGGCAAAGGATATAGACTATGAAAGAAGGGCGAGGGATAATGGTTATGATAGACGGGAAAGGGATAATAGTTATGAGAGACCGGCATGGGATATTGGCTTTGAGAGCCGAGCAAGGGATGAAGGTATGCATGGCATGCATCATGACTGGCACCCTCTACCTCATGAAAGGAGGGAGGCCTTTCATCCTGTCGTTGCTGCCCCTGTTCCTGTGCCTCAATTGACTCAAGCCTTGCCCCCACTGCGGGGTCTGCAGTATGTTTATGGCAACACCCCTCGACCAGACGCTTACCTTCGAGATGTGGCTTATGAGCTGCGTGATTATGGTCCGTCCGTGCCTCTTGATGCGTATAGGCATGACCACAGTCTTCCAGGTTTAGAAGCGAGGGGGTTCAGGGATGAACTTGAGCTTCGTGGTCCCTATGATGCTCATAGAGAGCCACGAGCATACTTGAGACCGGTATACCATGGTACTGCTGCCGTGCAGGATCCTTATGACTACCCTCCAGCTCAGCATCGCCCGCATGTTGGAAGGCCTGATGTCTACCATGAGGTAGACCCCTTGTATCGTCGATATTGAGAAGATGTCTGTACCGGCTCCAGTTGCAAATGTTCAAAAGAAGTCATAGCCTGGTGGAGATCGTCAGTCCATTCCGATTTGGTTGCCATTGGTTTCTCCTTGGACCATTTCCTTCCAATCTCGCATGGCGTTTTGCATGCCAATCTGGAGTGTGTGTATCTGACATAGTGGACTTTCATGGTTCCTTGAAACCTATATCCTCTTCTTTCGGTCATATGTTGGTTCCAGCAACAGACTTGTGTTTGTTAAGCTATTAATTAACGTGCGGGAACTCTGATTTCTGGCGAAATTGAGATGTTGGAGGCATCGATTAATTGACCAAATCCCATGAGTGTTCACGTGTCTTTGTTTACCGCGGTTCTTATCACCATATCGTGATACGGATGGTATCATGATCTGGGATGAATTTTCTTTTGGTTGTCCTGGAGCAGATTTGCGACTACTGTTCTGAGTTTGGAGCAATCGGTCGTGGGATAGTGAGGTGGAGATGCCGTATGGTGGCTTAGGTTTCAGGGCACAGATTTTCACTCCTGCAGTCAATTTTTGGGGAATTGTTGGTGCGACCAAAGTACTTGAAATGGTGGGAGGTTGAGTTGGAGCGTTCCCAGTCTAAACTTCAAGTACTTGAAATTCCTTGTTCTCAGCATGTTGGTTGACGCCAAGGTTTGTACATTAGGTCGCATCGGACGATAATAATCGTGTCATGTAAACGGCAATACATAGTATTATCCTTGCTGGCTGTTGTAATACAACAGGGATTGCTTGCTGTTTTGTCTTCATTAGGTATCGAACCTCGCAATGTTGGGGATGGATCATTTATCACTTAAATCAATTCTTGTTGACATTATGGAATCATGTTGACATCCTAAAGAGATGCCATCTTGACATCAGGCATGGCCGCATCAGGCATCAGCATACAACTTTTAAGTGAATGGAGGAAAAAGAATTGGACTGCAATTCAAGGCAATGGGCCATTATGGTGGTGGTGTAAGAATGTCACCAAGTTGAGCTTGGCAATTTATGGAATGGGCCATTCCGATCATGGGCTCATGAGGAAGTTTGCATTGATGGAAACTGAATTTGGGCTCTCTCAGGGCATTTTCCCATGTTTGTGAAGTCCGTCCACCTCCCTCGATGGTGGGCCTGAAGCATGTGGGTGGGAAATCTCACAATCTATCAGTTGGAGATAACTTGGAGAGTCCCCTCGTCACCAACGGTTATTAAACGAAGCCAACTTAACTTGTGTTGGATAATATCATCACAAACGATTTCGGTGAAGATATCGTGGAGAGTATCACATTCTCCTGTCTCGCTTTTGGGAATAGTACATCTTCCTTATCCATATATGCCTTTGTTGTATGCTTTGCTTTTGCTTCATCTTGGAGTAAAAAAACGCGTTGGTTCAATATTACGTATCAAAGTCCATGAATTTTGGTTTCATGGGTATGTGAGCCTTGAGAATTGCGGGGGAGTTCAAATGATCAACTTGTATGGAAAATACACGAGAAGTTTGTGTGGCGTAGCACAACTTAAGATATTTTCTTTGGCATCATCAACAAACTTTTTCTCGTATGAATATATGTCGAAAAAAATATGAATTGATGATACGAGATTCATGTATTCGTTACTTTCAAACATAAATATTATGTCATATTCTTTTCGTCTCATAATATATATATATATATAGTATTATTTTATAAATATTAATATAAGTTTCGTTTTTATATCAAATCAATCGTTTCGTAATATATATTAATATATTAGGTTAAAGTATATGTCTTATATAACCATTGATGTTTCACAATAAATTACATAAAATTATCGTTATATATATGTCAAAATTTGAATCGATATATATATGTTAAATCAATATATATAGTGTATCTTCTTTTACGAAGAGGGAGTAATTTTTTTTATAACAAAGGATACTACGTCATGGTTAGCTCAGGTGAATGGGAAAAGGCTCATGGGGAAGAAGGTGAAATGGGGACGCAGAGATATGAGACAAATGCATATGGACACGAACCTCTATCCACTTTGGACCGGACTGGGCCGGATCGGATGCTCCCCCACTGTCTTGTCAAGTCAAGGGTTGTGTGGGGACCAGTAGGTGGGGATGGTGGGCTGCACATGGGGTAGGATTAGCGTTGGAAATGTAGCAAGGCTACCTATGGTCCCATTTCGGTCCTATTTCAGTTGAGTATCTCCCTAGCTATTCGTCTCATTTTTCTTGATTTATTTCACTTCTAGTCAAATTCTAATGTTACTTGATGCGATAAGAAATGGCAAAACCCAAAATTAGTGTTGTCATTCTGAAAACGTCGAGTCCCCTATCATATGGTCCATTTGAAAATTCACTCCAAATATATTCTTCTTCCTTTTTTTTAAAAAAAAAGAAGTTCCAAATATATTCTTCTTACCAAATACATGCTCTATCCATTTTTAAAAAATTATAATCCATTTCAAAAAAAATATTATAAAAATTAATTTGTTCTATGACATATGCGAGTGAAAAAAAAAAAGAAAAAAAATATGATTATAATATAAAATAAATAATAAAAATAT